>LTAE01007237.1:13091-23277 GCA_001647135.1 Pontederia paniculata
TTGATAGTTATCCAAAAATCAGCATTGATATTTCATATTAATCAATTACTCTCCCCAATTCATTTACTTATCATTATAGGCATATCATCATTATTATTCTTATGCACACAAGCAATGATACTAGTAACACTTACTCACTTATGAATTAGTACCTTCATATGTATATATATACATTTACAAGTTGTGCAGCCGTTAAACACACATGTACTTATGTTTATATAACCATCGATGTAGATTAAACACAACTGCATACAAATATTTCTATATAACATTGTAGCTATTCAGTTATTACTCTAAAACAAATTAATGCAGCAGATTAAATATCAGAAATCAGATCAACTAAACAGAAATCAAATCCATGTTATTCTATTTTATTAGTTTCAACTTAGATTGTGATTAATTCTAGCATTTACTCACACTTTTCACCAATTACACAACTATGTTTATCCCTGTAGCATGCATCTAAACATCAATCATATGATCAGCTGCTCACCGAAAATGAATTCAGTAGCTCGCTCGCTCTCTGTTGTAACTCATCGGAAAGAAATCAAGTGCGAATCAGCTCCGAACTCGTCAGATTCCTCCTGCACGCGTCGGTGTCCTCATACACGAACTAGGAAACGAAACTGCCGTCAAACAAGAATGAAATCAACGCTCATACATAGCTTAATCTTATCATCATACTATACTATGACTCATCGGAGAAAATACCGTGAAGGACGAAGCTCGGACGTCGCCGGATTTTTACCTATGCGCTGAAGACATCGTTCTAATCCAAGCTACATACGTTTAGCGAAATTCCCGAACCACACACTACAACAAAATTGATCAATTGTCACATATTTGTTCATGGCTATAGGCGTCATTATCGTGGCTAAAAATATATAGCAACGACATTTTTCTTGACAATCACTCGTGGCTATTGATGGCGTGACTACTTTCCAATTGCCACGAATGTTATTTTTCGTGACTATTATATATTTCAATAGCCATAAGTAGTATTGCGGCAAGAATAATTTTTTTGTGAATAATAATACTACTCGTGACAATTAGTATATGCACTATTTATTCAGAAATGTATTTTAGCGACATAAAAATTGTAAAACTGTTGTAAATAATAAATATTCAACTTTGTGGCTATTAGGATTCGTAGCAACTAAGAAATCTTATTTCACAAATATTATGTGATAATAACTTATTATACTTATTAGTAATAGCCACAAAATAACTTCATGATAAATACCTTCCAAAAGGTATTGCCACAAAACAAATTTGCAAAATCTTTTAATTTAAAATAATATCACATTAAAAAGATTCTTATGTTTCAAAAAAAGAAGACACTAGTGTCAACATCAAAAAATAATACACTCGTAAATAATTAACATTCTACATATGAAGAAATGCTTCTAGTTTTTCTTCTATCTTCTTCTGTCGATCCTTCATAGTTGTCATTTCTTGTTGATGAGCATTAATTTGTTCGTGTTGTGATTGAATTAATGCTTGCTGACATTCAATCTTCTCTTGTTGAAACATTATAATCTCTAAATGTTCCTCAACATGCTTCTCGGATACTTCGGTTCTTCTTTGTGCATTTTCAAATTCTTGTTGGATGGTAGTATTTATCCTTGATGATGGCGGAGGACACATGATATCCGAAACTCTGAACATATCCCAGCCTTGTACCCAAGACTTGTTGAAAAAATTGATTTTCGGTAACTGAAACATCTTCTCCAAATTGTGTAGCAATTTCAATATTTTCAATGTGCACATCAAGTAGAGCATCCTGTAAATTTAACCAATAAAAAAATCTGTATTAACATATACATTAAAATATATTAATAAAATCTAAATGTACCCAAACAAATTCTTTTTTAGCTTGTTCATGTGTCCATTATTTTCCCTCTTTGAAATGAACACGCTCATACATCTTAATCTCCCACTCAAATGAATATGTAGTAGGTTCTCACTAAATTTACACAACTAAAATTATATTATTATATACATCATGTAATGTATAGTAACTCTCGCTCACAAGTAACAACATAATCAAATAACATTGAGAAATTACTAAGTACTAAAATTAGAGTCTAATGAAAAAAGTACTAAAATTAGAGGACACTTGGGCTGTTTTCCCCAATGCATTACATGTACAAGAGTAAAACCCAAAATTTATAGCAGGAAACAAAGAATTAGAGAAGAAACTATAAATGATATGTTGCAAATACCCATTATCTAAGAGAATCAAAGACGAAGTCACAAAGAAACATCCACTTTTATATTGCATATGAAGTATAAATACTAAAACATGTTTCGCATTTAGGAAATACGAACTCATTAATAAAAAGACAAATACCTGGGCACATCCCAAATAAAAATGTTTTCAGCCAATATTCCCCTATCAAGTTCTCAACTCGTTTAGCCTCATATTCAATGTCATCATTAAGTTGGACTACACTCTCAAAGAGTGAAATTGCTTTTGTACTCTCCTCATCCTACTCGAAAAAAAAATAGAAGACTTCAATAGTTAACGTGTGCAGGTGGTCTCGAATAAATTGAAAAGAAATAAAGAAAGCTTCATAATGCCTTACTTACCTTAACCTTCTTGCACATATTTGTAAATCCCAACTCCCTTAGAGACACGCCTTAGACACGCAGATCGTCTCTACGCGAGACAATGCACGTCGTCTAGCTCAAAGACGATGATGCTCATTGTCTCGCGCAGAGACGACACCTGCGTCGTCTTTGCGCAATAGAGATCATTTCTGTTGCTTAGATATAGCTGCTGACATCGTCTTTATGCATAGAGACGATGCTAGAGACAACACAAGCACCATCTCTTTGCGCGGAGACGAAGTCAGCGACGTCCCTGTGCGACGGAGACGAAGTCGGCGACGTCCTCTCTGTGTGTCATCTCGTGCATAGACGAAGTTGGTGACGTCCCTATGCGACGGAGCCATTATCTGTCGCGTAGAGACGCCACCGACATTGTCTCCACGCGAAGAGATGATGCCTGCGTCGTCTTCGTGCTATAACACATTGCCTAAATGATCGAGGAAATGCTGTTGCGCGCCCGCGAAAGCCATAGGACAAGAGCTGGCTGCTAGCTGGGATGCACGCCAGGTGTTTGATAAAATGTCCTAGGTAGTTATCTAAGTGTTTACTATGTAATATTGGCCAGAATATTATGTAAGGGGTTTTTACAAGAATATTATTATGTGTTGTAATATGTGTGACAGTGTATAAGTGTTCAGAAATTACACTAAGTTAAATGGTGTAAGTTAGAGGAAGTTGTAAACTAGGTAGTTATTCTAACTACTCCATGTGTAGGCTATATATATGTGCGTTCTGTCCTTCATCCAGACTTGGCTGAAAACTGAATGAAATATTTCTTTTCCCCTTAAACATTCTTGTGCATTTTGTGTTGCTCTCAATCAGAAATTTGGATTCATCTTCTAAGGCAAATAGAAGGGAAGTTTGTTGGCTGACTTAGCCTTTGGGAAGGAAGAGACTATGGCCACGCATACTTAAAAGTTTAAGTGTGTGACATTTGGTATCAGAGCATGTTTTTTGATGGTAGAGAATGCAGAATACTTGGGCACAACGTCAATGAATACTGGGACAAGCCCAGGGGATGGTGCGGCCAAGAAGAAGGCAGCGCCCAGATCGACGTTGGTGTCTTTGGAAAGGGATTTGGGGTTCGTGGAACACCATGTAGCCTCAATAGAGGAGAAGGTAATGGCATTGGACGTTACCGTTTCAGCCTTGAACGATCTAGTAGGGAAGCTGGATGCACTGGGTTGGACAGTGCAGGCACTAGATCGAAAAGTAGTGGAAATAGAAGAATCCTATGGGAGGAAAATGGATTCTCTGGAAATCAATCCCTTGAAGATGAGGGACAATGTTAGGGAAGAAGGCAGGGAGAAACGCCAGAAATTTCCCAAATATCGTGGCCCTGACCCTCCTAAGTTTGATGGAAAGCGGGAGGCAAAGACGATTGATGGCTTCCTTTGGTCTTTGAAGACGGGGTTCAAAAATAGCGAAATCGACCAAAGTGGCCATAAGATCCAAATGGCTGTGCGTTTCCTTGCGGAGGACGCCTTGCTTTGGTGGCGGATGGTCAAGGAAGATAAGACGATTTCTGTGGTAGAATGTGATGACTTTAAGAGGGTGTTCCGTCATCAATTCTACCCCAAGAATGCTTATAAGGTCGCTATGAAGAAACTCATGGACCTGACGCAAACATGGTCTATCCGAGACTACGTGAAACAGTTCCAGTCGCTAATGTTGGAACTAACGGATTTGAATGAGGAGCAACGCCTCTTTCATTTTCAGAATGGCCTTAAGTATAGGGCCGCTCAGGAGATTGAGCACAACGAGGTAAGAACCTTGGAAGCTGCTATTGCCAAGGCGGAGTTCCTGGCAGATTTCTCCAAGGACAAGGAGAATCTTGCTAAGAAATCTGATAAGGGAATGTCCAAGATGGATAAGTTCCGTAAAGATGGAAAGAAAGAGAGGAAGGATGGCAAATTCAGTGGACCAAAGCCTTTGGGGTTGAAGTGCTTTACGTGCGGAGGTCCGCATTTCCAACGGGAGTGTCCAAAGAAGCTGAGCGCTATGGCTTCGGTCGCAGATCCTAAGGAGACAGAACCGACGACACAAATGGGGTCTATAATGACACCTACGGCTGCTGCCGCAAGTATGCTGTTAAGAAAGATGAAACCTTATACAAAAGGGTTAATCTTTGTGAATATGTTAGTGAATGATGTTGCCACTAAAGTTGGTAGACACTGGGGCGTCTCATAACTTTGTGACCATCGAAGAAGCCGCTAAGCTTGGAATATCATACACTAAGGAACCCGGGCTGATCAAAACTGTGAATGCTGCTTCACAACCGATCCGAGGAGTTGCACATGGAGTTACCATGCAGACGGGTGAATAGGAGGGCCATGCCGACATAACAGTAGTCGACATGGTCGATCACAAACTCGTCTTAGGAATGGAGTTCTTGGATACGTTTAGGGAAGTAAAGCTAGCTACTAACGCTTTGTCCCTTACGTCGCAAGAAGGGTTGTACAACGTTCCTTTGCTTAGAGCAAGCGTTAACAACAAGATGTTGTCGGCAATGCAAATAAGGAAGGGAGTTCGGAAGAATGAGCAAACCTATCTAGCGACTATGATCACCGAAGAGATAGGTGATGTTGCTCAAGTGCCTAGGGAGATCCAAGCGATACTGGAAGAGTTCGCTGATGTTATACCTCCAGAATTACCCCAGAAGTTACCACCTAGGAGAGGTGTAGATCACGAGATTGAGTTGATCCTAGGAGCGAAACCTCCAGCCATGGGACCTTACCGCATGGCACCACCGGAGCTGGAAGAACTCTGAAAATAGTTGGGAGAACTGTTGAAGGCAGGTTTCATTCCACCCTCGAAAGCACCTTTTGGAGCACCGGTGTTGTTCCAAAAAAAGCATGATGGGTCTCTAAGGATGTGTATTGATTACAGAGCTTTGAATAAGCTGATTGTGCGGAACAAATACCCGCTCCCTTTGGTGAGTGATCTGTTTGATTGATTAGGGAAAGCGAAGATCTTTTCTAAGTTAGATTTAAGATCAGGGTATTGGCAAGTTCACATTGCGGAAGGCGATGAACATAAGACGACCTATGTAACGAGGTATGGATCTTACGAGTTCTTAGTAATGCCTTTCGGGTTGACGAATGCCCTGGCGACATTCTAAACAATGATGAATAAGATTTTCTACTCACTTTTGGATAAGTGTGTAATGATCTATCTAGATGATATCGTGGTGTACTCAGATTTGGTCCAAGAACATGCTCATTATTTGGAAGAGGTCTTCCAATTGCTAAAAGCAAACAAACTCTATGTTAAGAGGGAGAAATGTTGCTTTGGACAAACTGAGGTGATGTTCTTAGGACACCACATAAAAGCAGGCAAAATCCGCATGGATTCCGCAAAGGTTCGAGCGATCCAAGAGTGGGATCCCCCGTCGAACATTTTAGAGTTGCGTTCCTTTCTAGGATTGGTGAACTATTATCCAAGGTTCATCGAGGGCTTCTCTCGGCGAGTAGCGCCTCTTACCGACTTGTTGAAGAAAAAGGTTTCATGGACTTGGGGAGAAAAGTGCCAGAAAGCCTTTGAGGATTTGAAGATGGTTATCGTGCAAGAGCCTTGCCTTCGTCTTCCGGACTATGGGAAGTCCTTTGAAGTGCATAAGGATGCATCAGATTTTGCCTTGGGTGGGGTCTTAATGCAAGAGGGGCATCCGGTAGCCTTCAAGAGTCGAAAACTCAATGATGCGGAAAGGAACTATGTTGTGCATGATAAGGAAATGACAACAGTTATACATTGTCTTCGAGTTTGGAGATATTATTTACATGGGAGTAAATTTGTAGTAAAGACGGACAATGTTGCGACGTCTTACTTTCAGAATCAGAAAAAGTTAACATTGAAGCAGGCTCGGTGGCAGGACTTCTTAGCCGAATTTGATTTTCAGTTAGAGTATAAAACTGGGAGAACGAATGTGGTGGCAGATGCACTGAGCCGCAAAGCCCAATTGACGATGATAACAACTGTGAAAATGGACTTTCACCGTCAAATTCGGGAAGGCATGGTCCAGGACCCAAAAGCAATAGAGATGATGCGACTTGTAAAAGATGGGAAATCTCGACGGTTTTGGGAAGAGAAATGATTGTTGTTTACCGTGGGTAGATGTATCTTTGTACCTCGATATGAGAATTTATGCAGAATGATCATGCGTGATTGCCATGATTCCAAGTGGGCTGGACATTCTGGCGTAGCTCAGACCTTTGCCTTGGTTGAGGACGCTTACTTTTGGCCGAACATGCGAGAAGATATCAAAGCGTATGTGCGTACTTGTTTGATTTGTCAATAGGACAAGGTCGAACAGAAGAAGCAGACCGGATTATTGGAGCCTTTACCAATTCCTGAGAGACCATGGCAGATGGTTACCATGAATTTTATCTCAGCTTTGCCGAAATATGAGGGATGTGGGTCTATCATAGTGGTGGCGGACAAGTTCTCGGAATATGGAACATTCATCCCTGCTTCGAGGGAGTGCACGACAGAGGAGACGACCTTGTTGTTTGTAAAACATGTTGTGAAGTTTTGGGGAGTCCCGGAAATCCATGTGAGTGACAGATATCCCCGATTTACGAGAAAATTTTGGAGAGAGTTGTTCCGTTTGCTAGGAATAGACTTCATATTTTCCACGACCTTCTACCCCCAAACGGATGACCAGACTGAGAGGGTGAATCACATCTTGAAGATTTACCTTAGGCATTTTGTTGGGGCCAATCAGGAGGATTGGGCCAAGTTACTAGATGTTGACCGGTTTTTCTTTAACATGCAAAGGAATGAGACAACGCAGAAGAGTTCGTTCGAGTTAGTAACAGGTAGGCAACCGATTACTCCGTTTGGAATGGCAGCGCACTATGCTGGGAAGTGCCCTGCTGCGTTTCAAGTTGCCAAGGAATGACTAGAGAACTTGGAGATGTCAAAGACAATCTTAGATAAGGCAGCCCGCAAGATGAAGAAATTTGCGGATCGGAATAGAAGGCATGTTGAGTATCAGATTGGTGACAAGGTGCTTGTGAAGTTAGGAACGATGCAGTTCAAGACGCTTCGCAAAGTGCACAAAGGCCTTGTTAAGAAGTATGAAGGTCCTTATAAGACAATTGCTCGAGTTGGTAAGGTAGCTTATCGCGTGGATTTGCCACCTAGACTCAAGTTGTACCCCGTCTTTCATGTTAGCATGATAAGGCCGTTTTATGAGGATCCTGAAAATCCGAAAAGAGGTGAGCCTTCTAGGCCGCCAGTAAATGTAACTAAGTCCTACGACAGAGAGGTTCTCGAAATCTTGAAGGAGCGCAAGAATAGAAGAGCCCTTCCAAACTTCACTGAATACTTGGTTCGTTGGAATGACTATCCAGCAATTGAAGACACTTGGGAGCGAGAGCATGATTTATGGAAGTTTACAGATGCGATTGCGTAGTTCAAGGCGTTGCCGAGGATGACAACAACTTTGGTGGGGAGAGTTGTAACGCATTGCCTAAATGAACGAGGAAATGTTGCTGCGCGCCCGCGAAAGCCATAAGACAAGAGCTGACTGCTAGCTGGGATGCACGCCAGGTGTTTGATAAAATATCCTAGGTAGTTATCTAAGTGTTTAGTATGTAATATTGGCCAGAATATTATGTAAGGGGTTTTTACAGGAATATTATTATGTGCTGTAATATATGTGCAGTGTATAAGTGTTCAGAAATTACACTAAGTGAAATGGTGTAAGTTAGAGGAAGTTGTAAACCTAGGTAGTTATCTAAGTGTTTAGTATGTAATATTGGCCAGAATATTATGTAAGGGGTTTTTACAGGAATATTATTATGTGCTGTAATATATGTGCAGTGTATAAGTGTTCAGAAATTACACTAAGTGAAATGGTGTAAGTTAGAGGAAGTTGTAAACTGGGTAGTTATTCTAACTACTCCATGTGTAGGCTATATATATGTGGGTTCTGGCCTTCATCCAGACTTGGCTGAAAACTGAATGAAATATTCCTTTTCCCCTTAAACATTCTTGTGCATTTTTGTGTTGCTCTCATTAAGAAATTCGGATTCATCTTCTAAAGCAAATAGAAGGGAAGTTTGTTGGCTGACTTAGCCTCTGGCAAGGAAGAGACTAAGGCCACGCATACTTAAAAGTTTAAGTGTGTGATAGCACGAAGAGACGGCGCCTACGTCATCTCCACGAGTAGAGATGCCACATGCATGGTCTCCGCGCTCAGAGACAAAGTGGGCGACGTCTTCGTGCGCGGATACGACGCGATGAAGTCGGCGACGTCCCTGCGTGACGGAGCCAATCTCTATCGCGTAGAGACACCACCGACGTCTCTGCATGAGATGACACACAAAGAGGATGTTGCACCTGCATTGTCTCCGCACGCACAGATGCCACCTGCGTCGTCTTCGCGCGCAGAGACGAAGTTGGTGACGTCCTTGCGCAACGAGCCGATCTCTGTCACGCAGAGACGCCACCGACGTCGTCTCTGCGCTAGATGACATGCAAATATGATGTTGCGTCATCTGGCGCCACTCGCCACGGACATTCACTACCGTGCGAGGTGTAGGAGACTCACCGAGAGCGAAGATCGGAGAAGGACATGCACGAGAAGAGTTAGGGCACACACAACATAAAGAACAATTACGTGAAGAGAGGAGAGAAGGAATTTAGGTTAAAAGGATATTCAATAATAATATTATCTGTAAGTGAATTATTAAGTTTAAATTAGTTTTTTAATGTTAGGGGAAAAATAATTATATTAGGTGGGAAAGAGTTAAAATACATATATCTTTTTATAAAAGTAAAAATATTGGAAGTTTGATTTTTTATTTTATCTTTTTTGAGAAAAATGGAGGAGATGGAGGTGATAATTTTTTTATGAAAAGTAAAAAATATTGCTATTATTCTATATTTTATGAACTTTTTACTATTCATTTTTAGTATACATAATTATTATTATGAATTTAATATATAACTTATTTTCTACAATTCAAGTACATGTTCGATAATGTTGGATTTTTTAAAATAATTCTTTTTATTAGCTTATTAAAAAGAATAAATTAATAATAATCAAAATATGTTTAGAATATTTTTATTGAATAGAAAATTAATAATGTTTATATTTACACAATGAATATAATTAACTATGAAATTCAAATTCGTGACAATTATATACATTTGTTCCCACGAAAAAAATCATTGTGGTAATAGCTATAAAGTTATTACCACGACAATAACTACTTGTGGTTACAACTGAATTATTACTCACGAACATTGCAATCGTGACTATAAATTATAGCTATAGCCACAAATACATAAATGCGGTTATTAATTTGTGGCTATAAAACATATTTGTTGTTAAGTTTTATATGCATCACCAAGCACCTACTTGAGTATTCTAGGAAGAAAATGATGGATAATGCCAAAGAGAATATCTCTTCTTATCCCCCCAATAAATACTTCTCTAATCTTTTGATGCATGCATTTTATAACATATTTTAGGACCTGCATTAGGCATAATTTTGAGTCATTTTGGTATCACATGCATCTATTTTAGCATTTATTTGTTCAAATTATTTCGAGTCATGATTCT
>LTAE01007238.1:0-23273 GCA_001647135.1 Pontederia paniculata
CCGTTCCTCATCTCTTGATCGACCGGTCTTCCTCTGATCTCTCTTCATGTACACTCCTCCGTTATCGGTCGCCCTCTCTTCTTCTTTGGTTTATGCTCTGCTGCTTTTCATCATATGCTCTCTCTCTGATGCTGGTCGACCGCTTCATATACATAGGACGCCCACTGCACACATGTAGTTCTTCTGATATAATTACGCGTGCACTGGTCGTCCACTCCTTCAACTTAGGTCGACCGCTACTCTGAACTTGTGTGTATCCTGTTTCAGAAATCAACTCAACAAGTTCATTAGTACAGGCTGAGTTCACTTTATAAATTTATGATCATTCAAAACATTCTCGAGATCCTAGATTCAACAATAGTTCATTAATATAAATTATTTATACATCTATATCAACAATATATTATTTATTGAACAACTAAAATATATATGAATACAATTAAGATTAATGATTTTTTATGACTTACGTAAAAGATTCTATTAAATATTTTTTCTATTCCTTTAAATATTTCAGATATAAATACTTATATATATATATATATATAATATTCACTTGTCCAATGAATTTATTATATCATATTCAATACCTTTTTAAAAATATTCTGAAGCTATATAAGGGAAAAAAATCGAAAGATAGTATTTTTTATCCAATAAACAAAATTTCAACTAAATATAAAAAAATGTGAAAGGTGGTGAATTTTATGTAACAAATAAAAATTTAGATTACATTTGCAACAAACATAAAAGTTCTTTTTAAACTTTTTCGTGCATTTCTTTTTTTCAAAACATAATAATTTAAAAAAGTTCAATGTAGGTGCTCCCTAATTAAGTAGGGAACACTATGTTACCTACATCTTCAATTATAGAATGTTAAATTTATGGTAGAGATTAGATTTTCTCTCTTCTACTTATTTTCTCTCTCTTAAATTTATTCACCATACATTATGCATCCCGGTTAAAAATATAGATAGCATGATGCTCCCTATTTAAGTAGGAGCACCTCCATTTTTTCCAAGGCAATAATAACATGTGTAGCTTGTTTCGTACCTATTTTTCCAAATATAATATTTATTTAAAATAAAGCAGATGAAATTGAGTTGACATGAATTATTTAAAAAAGAAATTAATCTTAAATAAATTCATAACTTTATTATTATTACTATATAAAATTAGATGTGCTATAAACTACCTAAAAATCCAATCATTTCTTATAATAATAATAATAATAATAATAATAATAATAATAATAATAATAATAATAATAATAATAATAATATGTATATGTATATGATGTGTATGAGTCGAGTTATCTATTTAATATCTTTTAAAAATTATTGAAATCCTCATACTAATCCAATCGAGATATCAAATATTAAATAATCAACTAATAGTTTAGATGAATTTGATTTATATAAATAACTAATCTGAATTTCAAAAGCAAATAATGACAAGTTTAATTATTGAACTCACTAATTCAATTAAAATTTTATCTTTTCATCCTCCTTCGAATATGTATAATATTAACATCTAAACATCAATGAAAAAGCAGAATTTAATGAAAAAACTATGTAGTTAACCAGGTAATATTTTATTATTTGTCTTATCAATCAATCGTAGAATATTATACTACGATGGATAAATAATCAAATCTTCAATTTAACATGTTATCATTGATAAAATAAACAATATGATGTTAGGGTAGCACTTCTATTATTTCATAAAGAATATTAATATTTTTGGAGACTCGAGTTCAAAATGATTAATTGACTTGAAACTTATTACAATTATTATTTTATTATGTTTTTACTTATACGTGCCAATTTTCAAAAGGAGGGAAAAAAATAAAGAAAGAAAGAAGAAAACGTACGAGACGGCGTACAAATTTTTTTTGACATGCGGCGTCTACAGCAAGTCCACATCGCTACCCTCCACTAACAGATTCGTTCTTACCACCATCTTCTCCCCCCT
The DNA here is from genome assembly GCA_001647135.1 of Pontederia paniculata. Taxonomy (NCBI): domain Eukaryota; kingdom Viridiplantae; phylum Streptophyta; class Magnoliopsida; order Commelinales; family Pontederiaceae; genus Pontederia; species Pontederia paniculata. Next base: position 1,969 of record LTAE01007238.1, read on the forward strand.
TTTCTTTTTGTTGTTGTTGTCGTTGTGTTCTTTTCCTCTCTTTCTTTTACCTTTTGCTCGTCTCGTCCTTCCACAAGGTTTCTGAGAGAACCCACAGCGCCACTCGGTCTCCCTTCCGGCAATCCGATTCGATTCCCAAAGATGAGGAAAGGGACGTCGCCGCCGGCGGCGTCGGCCAAGAAGGCGTCGGCAGCGTCCCACCAGCGCCGCCACCACCACCGCGTGCTGAAGGAGAAGGCCAAGAATCGGGTGGATGACCTCCAGGGGATGCTGTCCGGCCTGCAGTCCGCCCGCCGGGACGGCCGCCCCACCGATGCCGGCCTCCTCGAGGAGCAGGTCCACCAGATGCTCCGCGAGTGGAAGGCCGAGCTCGATCAGCCCTCCCCGGCCTCCTCCGCCGCGGCCTCCGCCCCCTCCTCCTTGGCCGTGAGCGAATCTTTGTTTGCCTTTCCTCTTGTGCTTCCGTCGTGGCTATGAGTCCTGAATTCGCCGCCTTCTTCTTTTTTTTTTATCTGGAGGACAGAAGGGGAACGGCAGCCACTCCTCCTCCGACCTCTCCTCCTACATACGCCGCATGCTGCAGCTGAACGAGGAGGAAGAGGACGACGCCACGAGCAAGCTGGCGGAGTTGTCGCAGGCGGCGCCTGTGGTTGCTAATCCGAAGGATGAGCCGCTTGACGTGCTGGACAAGGGTGTTGAGGTTGCTCAGGGCGGGGGTTCTGCTGCTTCTGCTGCTGCTTTAATGGAGGTGAATAAACTCCTTGTGCGAACCCTGCTTGTAGCTGTGTGTTATCTTATATCTGAATTGATAACGGAAGACCTTATGTTTGAATTTATTAGGATTCTAACTACCTCGAGATTTTGGATGGAATATACTGTTAGAATTATGTAGTAGAAGAATGAGTTTCAATCCGTAAGATTATGGAAATTTTTGTATAGATGAAGTACCAGAAACTTGCTCTCCTTGGCTGGTAAATGAGTTAGTTTGGTTGATCTAAGTTATGTCTGGTAGTTTGCTTAGGGGTTGCTGGATAGCATCTTTTGTTCTTCCTTTTCCAAATTCTGAATTGGTTGGTTTAGTTAACCATATGCTCTGACATTGTACATTTTAAATGCTAAATTTGTGTAGATGATTTATTTATTAAGTTCTTTGGTAAGTTTTTCTCACTCAAATTTCAGTTGTCAGCCAAACGTTCTAGGATGATATAGTTTTAATTCTTTGCATTCTTGACAGGATCTGAGTCATCTGACCTTATATGTCATCCTAGTAATTATGTAAGCATTAAAGGTATAATATTTGAGGTTGTTGTCTAAATCAACGAACCAGGAAGGGAAAATTAGGGTGATAGAAAATTGCTTGCCTTTTCTGCATCCGGAATATCCATATGAAACGAAGATGATTCGTACTAGTAAACCTTGATGATTTTTAATAAAAGCGATTCTTGTAGGCTTCAAATTGAGATGAACAAGTATGATAATATAGTATAAGTGATGTACTGGAAGTCTGGAACCAAAGGCAAAAGGCCCATAGCTAAGACTAATTACTAGTGCATGAGGCATTCTTGTTCTACATAAGCACGTTACACCTAGATCGCACCGGAACCACAATACTAGAGTATCCAAAGGCAACTAACATAGGTCAAACTTAAAATCCATCGGTGAACGAATAGGCCCTCAAAGCATTGGAAGAAAGCCCATGTTTTGCATGAATACCAAAGTTGATAAATGCATGCTTCACAATTACAGAAAAGTTGCAACATGCAGAAGTATACCAACTTACCATATTCTTCTTTTGATATTAATAGTTTCACACAACTCTGTGTGGAGATCGAAGTTCACTTTGATTTGACTCAGGATTATAGTGAAAACAATCTTAGTTAGTTTGGTCTAGCCATTGAACCTTGAGTGAAAAGGAGTCGAAATTGGTCAAGTCATTTACATGCATTCTCCTTTGATGGCTTGCCTTATTGACTAGAGTTTCCTGTATCTTCCCTAAAAAAGGATTTTGTAATATCTTACATTGTAGATATTTTGGGATCAAAATTCGGAAAGAAGTCCATCCACAGAGGAATAATAGCTCCTATTTATTTTCAGATATTTAACAGTTGATACTAGAGTAAAACATATCCTTGCTTTCTTCAAAGGCATCTCTCTTTCTCACACATGCATGCACATGCGTTCGCTGCTACTCTTGCATATCACATAAACACATGCTTCATTATTCATTCTTGTTTATATCTCTTACCCCAAATTCAATTTCTTCACTTCCTCTTAAAAATATCAATTCCTCCTCTATTAATCTCCTATTTTTGAATTCGTCTACAAGTTCTTGTTCATGCAAATGTGGTAATTGTTTAAAAAGATAGTATTGATTTTGTCACTTTATTGACTTGTTACTTGATCTGCATCATCTTGCTTGTCTATCTATTTTGCAATTTCCTTTCTTGTGCACTTCCATTGTTTTTTCACTTGAACAATCTAACTGACGTTTGGGTACGTGTTAAACAAAGTTCAGACTTCATCACTATGATTCAGCCATCCAGTAGTAGAACATAAATTACTCAACTTTAGGCCATTCCAAGCAGAAGATTACAGTGAACTTCGATAATTTGCAGGATAACTAGAAGATCCAAGTTCAGTCATTCATGATCAGAGTGCATTTTGTGCTTCTGTAATCACCATTTTTTAAGTTTTGTACATTGAAGTTATAAATCGTTTTGTAAAATAAGAAAATATTCACATAAAATGAAAATTTACACAGAAATCCTTCAAGAGTATAAGTGAAAAAAATGAATGTGAGAAAAGGCCATAAAACTGGTGGCTAGAATTTTGCATTTGTCTTAACTTTTCACAGAAGTGTCCATCTATAGGTATAATAATTCATAGTGAATCTTGGACTTCTACAAGAAAATTGATATTCAGGTAATATTCATTGTCAGTCCACTGTATTTTTATTACATTGATTGATTAAATAATGTCTTACTCTCAAAAGACAAATATTAAGTATCTTATACCCAACCCATAAATATTGAGTATCTTAATATCTTGCAGATTTGAATATTTAGCTTGTTTTGCTATCCAGATTCCCTGCTTTGCTTTATTTACTATTTTTCTTTACATATTTCTAGCAAGGACAGAACTATTTCATCTCGATATGCATCTTTTTATATAGTTATTTTTTCTTTTGCTACTAAAAAAAGTTGAACTATTTAATGTATAACTTGATGTTACAAATAATCCCCTTTTCTTCTTTATTACTGAGTATATTGAATAATTAATATTATCACTTGACTAAACATTAACTGTGATGCTCTGCAGATAGTTATTATATTATCTTGTTGTATTTGTAAATATAATGATCTATTAATGTTTCTCATAACTCACTGTTAATAACCCCAGGTTTAATTTTTGGACAGGAATATTTTGTGACTCCAGAAATGCCTGAACATGGATATCTGGCTGCTGACCAATACAAAAATGCTTCCATGGGTGTGCAAAATTCTGCCATAAATTGCCTGACAGAAACTAATAATTTTGAGTACCAACATTTCAATATGCATCAAGAATTACCACATACTTTGTTTCTGGGCTATAACACTGGTAGACAGAATGGGGGGGAATTTGTACCAGATATGTCGGAAATTGTTCCCGCACTGTGCCCTCCACCGTCAGCCTTTCTAAAGCCAAAATGTGCACTTTGGGATTGCCCTAGACCTGCTGGTGGTTCAGACTGGTATGAGGACTACTGCAGCAGCTTTCATGCAGTGTTAGCACTTAATGAAGGGCCACCTGGCATGACCCCAGTTCTCCGTCCTGGTGGCATTGATCTTAAGGATGGGCCACTTTTTGCTGCACTCACTGCAAAGACACAAGGAAAGAATGTTGGTATCCCAGAATGTGAAGGAGCAGCAACCACCAAGTCTCCATGGAATGCGCCTGGTATGTTTGCATTATTTTCTAACAGGCATGTAGAATGATCTTGTTGATATGTATCACTTGTTTGCAAAGGTTATTGTCATTTGTCATCATTGTTTTTGTTTCAGTACCTTGTAATTTTATTTCTTTCGAGATTTTCCAGCAATCATTACCTTATATTTTTTACATAATCACGTGGACTTCTCATAATTTTGCAGAGCTCTTTGATTTGTTGGTTTTGAATGGAGAATCACTTAGAGAATGGCTTTTCTTTGATAAGCCTCGAAGAGCATTCGAGAGTGGGAACAGAAAGCAAAGATCATTGCCTGATTATAGTGGACGAGGTTGGCATGAATCGAGGAAGCAAGTGATGAAAGAATTTGGAGGGTTGAAGAGGTCCTATTACATGGATCCTCAACCGCTTAGCCATTATGAGTGGCATCTTTATGAATATGAGATCAATAATTGTGATGCTTGTGCTTTATACAGACTTGAACTTAAGCTTGTGGATCCAAAGAAGGCTGTCAAAGGAAAAATAATAAGTGATCCACTTGGGGATCTGCAGCAGCAGATGGATAGGCTCAATGCTGAGACTAACGTTGATAATAAGCGCTCTGTAAAGGGTAGGCCAAAACCCAACCAGAAGGAGGTTGTTGAAAATGTTTATCTAGATCCAGAAATTGTCAAGCAAATGGAAGATGATCAGAAGTTATATTCCACTTTGAATCAGAAAGCTCAAATATCTGAACATATTGGTTATGGACCAAGCATGCCTTATGGTTACTCTGTTGATAGCTTGAATAACTATTATTGAACCTAAGCCAGGATGTTCAAGCAGTGAGAGGACTCTCTCATTATCATGGACTTGCTTACTAATTGGTGTCGTTTCAGAGAGGCTGCAAGACTCCAACTTCCTGACAGATCTAATTATTTTCTGATCCTGTACAAATTTCTGGTTTTCTAATTAGTTGAACTTTTGGACCCGAGCTGGTGTTTGGGTGCATTCTGTCATTGATGTATACAATGAGCAATGGCACTATATAACACCTATGATTTATACAGGAATGACAAGGATGTGGACTTAATTCACATTATGACACCAGATATTTAATGGGGTGTCATGAGAATTAATATTTTGTACCACACCATCATCACTATTTTTTTTTCTATGAATTCCCTGTGTCTAAGGATCATGTATTAGCCTAAAACATACACCGATCCTTCTGATATCTTATCAGGGAACTTATTCCTATCATTTCGAACTTTATCAGATGTTGGTTATGGATGAGTCTTATTTGGTTTGAAGGGCTCCCTTGGGTTGCCTTGTACACAAACAACTAGCAAATTTGGATACTCTCTATGCTTCAAGTATAAAGATTTCTGTATTGTCTGTTATGTTCTTGCAGATAGAGTGAGCTCTCTTACTAGTAGAAGCATATAGTTGTGACTTGCTTTCGTACTTGTGGTTGCATTTTCTTTTCTTTATTTATCTCAATAATTTTTTTCCGGAGTGCCATCACAATATTCGGAGCTTTCTAGTCGTTCCCATGTTGTAGGGCATCTCTGCCAAAGAGCTTTGCAGAACCCTTTTTTTCCCTGAAAGGAGCTCTGCAAAAACCTTGAGATAGACGTTATAAAGACGTTATGGTGGAATTAAATATGTGGCAAATTGTAAAGCAAGAAATTAAACCATCTTGTGTAATATTTTCGATTACAATGAAATTACAACTTTTGGTGTTGAATACATGTAATTGAAATGCGATTTTTTTATGTTCGTAACGTTTGTAATTGAACTTAAAATGTAAGGTAATTTAAGTTGACTTACCCTTGAATGTAACAGTGATGAGATGCAACTTTGAATATTCGAAATGTTTACTTCATGTTTTTCATTTTTACTCTAAACAAATAGGATATATTTCTGCAGTTATTCTTTTTCTATGCATGATTTCATAATTATTTGCATTACTTAATCAGTAGCCTTAACACTCTATGTTTTAAATTGATTTTCCCCGTAATTCGATTTTAATTTCCACCTAAATTCAATAGTTCTAAATTTCTAATAAAGAGTAAGGGCCAACTTATCATCATAAAATCTTCATATTTTTTTCTTTGTTATTTCCCATTAATCCAAAACCAGAATATGAATAACACATTCTATTACTCCTAAAGTTGTACTTTTTTAGTTAAACAGAAAAAAAAATGAAAAAGAGTTAAAAACACAAACAAAACACATTATTTTAGTTGATAAGCGAATTAAAAAATTCAAGAGCGAGCAAATTATTCTTATTGAAATTGTTAAATAAATGATTTGGAGACCAATCAAAAGTTTCTGAAAATAACTTTGTTCACAAGAAAGAAAAAAAGTTATTGGGAATTCTTAAACCCTTCCCTCCAAACGGCCTTCCACCGCTACCACCTGCAAGTACAAGACTTATCAAAACAATCAAAAGAAAGCATTCCTCCTCGTAATGTCTCCTTCAATTCTCCAGTCATCCTCCCCTCCATTTCGCCTTCTCCTCCCCTCTCCTTATCCCCTGCTCCCTGGTTACACGTCCCTCTTCCCCTCCACCCCGCAAGCCGTAGCCCTAGGGCCATGCCTTCGTCCGTCCCCCCTCCGCCTCCGCCGCCGCCGTCTGCGTCGCCCCCCGGCCGCCCTTCCGATCTCGGCGCACGAATTCCTCCGCGCCGCCTCCGAGTCCCTGGACCCTCCTGGAGGCCGCGATGACGCTGCGAGGGACCATCTCCCCGCCATCCGCTCTTACGAGGCCGACCTCGCAGCCCTCACCATCGTCGGCGCCGTCAGCTCCGTCCAGGCCATCACTGCTGCTGCCGCCGACGGCGGAGACGCCGCCCAGGAGCACCTCTCAGCCGGCACATCCACCATGGTCGTGGAGACCGTTTTCCCTGGTGCCGCCGACGAGCGCAGCACCGTGTCCACTCGGCTGGTTAGATCTTCATTTCAATCTTTATTGAGAGATATTCAGAATTGTTTAGAGGTGGTGTGAAAAGTTGCATCTTTGGCAGTTTCTGCCTGCCAGTGAGGTCAAGGCGAAGGCCAGGAAGCTGAAGAGCAGTCTAACTGCGGATATGTTGTCAAGTGATCCAACTGTCTCTAAGAACATACTTGCGATGACCTTCCGACAAGTCGTTGTGCAGCGACTGTGGAGCTTCAAGCTGTCATTGTTCTGCTCGGGGACCCAGAGGAACATGGATGATCTTGCTGAGCCGAGAGAGGTCTCTTCTCTTGATTGTGGATTTTTATTGTCTATATATGTTTTCCTTTCCATATAATTTGATATGATAATTCATTTTATAGGGACCGGCTGATTTTATTATCAGCTCATCAGATACAAGAATTTTGTCTGTGCTTGCTGAGGTTGTATGTTCTTGTGCACTTGAGGAGACTAAAAGAAAGTATCTTGGCAATGCACACAATTCTCATTCGAATAGTATGTTCAATTGGTTTGAGAAACCTCAGAGTAATTGCTCAGTTGATTCTTCCGTATGTTTGTACAAAATCCCATATCATGAGGTAGTCAAGAATGCAAACGATCTTATGGATAAACTTGAAAAGGGAAAATCTTCTCACAGTGTCAGAAAACTAAGACATCACTGGTGGATGGCACCTACGTCCGAGAAAGGTGCAGACACAGCACTTATCTCTTGGATGAATGAGTTTGTACCTGCTTTTAGACTAGAAATCAATGTGAGTAAGTTTGAGGATGTAAAACTGGAAGGAGGGAAGGATTTGCCTGATAATAGGTGGGACGTTCTTTTAACACACTGCCAAATGGTACATTTATTCTTCCTTCTCTTGAAAATATCTGCTTTAAATATTCTGATCGTTGTTAATTAGACCACTCTTGCAAATATAAGCATGAAATATCTCCTATTCATTCCCAATCATGATGAGATACATCTAACTCCCAGACTAGATTTAGAGGTGCTATGTAGAATTGCTAGTAACAAGAATTTCTTATAAATTAAAGTTTTAGTCTAACTTGGTGTGGTTTTCGTCGAAAGGTCTTGTGTGATATCTTTACTTCACACATTTAACAAGGCATTAGTATGCATTTTCCTTATTGTAAAGTCGAGACTATCTGAAGGTTATCTAATAAAAAAATACAAAGATATTGTGTGGTATGGTAGTAGCTAAAGTTCTTGTGTGATTGTGGAACAACATTCTACATAACAAAGATCCAAAGAGAAAATCCATTTAAATCAAAACTTGTTTTCCCTTTAAGGGGTTATGCTAGAACGGGTATAATAATTTATGCATATTTTTACTGTTCCTCAAAAAAGAATATTTTCATTACATGTGTTTTCATATTAATATGATAGTAGACATCAAGCTATGAGTAAAATCAATATCAATTATCAAACTTTGCAGTTATTGGTTTATGTGATTTCCTACATTTGACATCATATTCCTCATATTATAACGTAAATTAGGTGTGAAATTGTATTTCACGACAAAAGGAAATTGTGCTACTGAAGACAGTTGTGGAATTAACGACCATATAATCATAGGCTTTTAGATTTGGTGTTTCTAGAAATGGAAAAAACATGTCGTGCTGGGTCATGCTCGTGCCGGTCAAATCGGGTTTCACTATGGCCGTGCCAGCATGGGCACTGTTCGTGCCATGCCGTGCCAAAGAAGTCCCCAAACCAGCCTGGCACTGTTCAGCCCGGACCCACCTAGGCAGGTTATGCCAGGACAGGTTGTGGTAGGCGGCCCAATTTTTTGAAAATCCAAAAATATACTTTACAGTTTCTTCCTTTTTTTCACTTGTCGGAATGCCCTCTAATTTTCTATGCTAATAGCAGGGGATGAGATCTACACCCTATAAAGTCACTGGTTGAAACTATTTTCATTCTTTAGCATTAAAACTTTGAACAATTTTAAGAAACTTTCTACTACTTAGATTGGCCCCAAATTTTGTCAGTAGATACCTTCACATGAATAGTTAGAAAAGCCAAAATAATTTTCTGAACATAAAAGGTACCTCTTTTGGAATCGTGTCAAAACTCCTTTTTTTTTAAAAAAAAGAAAAGAAAAAAAATAATCGTGCCCCTGCTCATCGTGTTCATGTTATGCTGAGTCAATAGTCCATTCTGTGGTCCTGGCACAGTTTTGCCCTGGCCCAGTGACCGGACTGTGCCGGGTTGTGTCGTGTTGTGCTGGGCCGGGCGGCACGTCGGTTTCTCTATCTCTGGGTGTTTCTTTTCCATGTAATTGTTTTATAAGTTATTTCTTCGTGGGCCCGATTGAGAAGCTAAATGTTTGACCTACATATTCTAAATCATCCTACTGCTAAGTTTTGTAAATTCATGACACTGTTTATACTATCAACTGAAGAATTCTAATCGGAAATTGACACCACTGAGTTCTTTCAGGTTGAATTAGCAAATATTCTCGATATGTATTATGAAGATCGGTATACACTACCTAACAAACAACTTTTCTGTGGCTTGGTTATGGAGTCCACAAGTACCACAAAAAGCAAGGTAGTCACTTGCTTCCTTTTCATTACCAATTTGATGTTGCATGCTTAAAAAAATTCCACAATATATTGAATACTTCAAAGTTACTAGTGAATCTGTGTAGAGCACCTCTCAAGTATCCATTTTTTTATCAATATTTGCTGCAGAACCTCCATTTGATGCTTGAGACCTCTTCATACTTAAGTTAACCATGCCTTTTTCAAGATTTCTCTACTGAGGTTTCTATTAAAAAAATGGTTTAATCTGTTCAAAAATTGTGGTTCTTTCTGCATTTCCTAGGAAAATATATAATCAGACATGGAAAGTCAACAAACACATTCAGAAATTTGTATTTTTATCTCCCTTTTTCATTGAAGACTTCCCATGCCACTATGTTCGTATTATATTTTTCTGGTTGACAATTTTTGCAGACAATGATGTTCTTTTAGTTCAATTGTACTACATCAATTTTATTGGATTTCCATCTGTTTGCTGCAGGTTTGGCTGTGGAAAATGCTCATTGCTACTTTAAGTGGTACATGTATTATTTTACTCGTCAGCATTTTCACTCAGACATTTTCTCCTCGCGTTGTCAAATTGAAGAAAGCTTGGGAAAGAAATAATTTTGCTTCCTCGGCTAAAACTGAAAGTTGTTATCTCCTTTCTCATGAGACAGCTGAGGTATGTCATATGTGGTTATGGATGAGCTTATACCATAATCTTTATCTAAAGCTGCATCAACTCAACTTGACACTTTATCCCATATATTTGTGGTGGGAAAAGATTCTCAAAAATTGGTATAATAGTTTGCCATTTCACACTTCATGTCCCCACCTCTGGAGTTTTCCTTAGGATTATATAGAGAGATTCTGGAATTCTTTCAGACTAGGTGGACATCAAGAATATCGAGCTCGGGTCTATGATCCAAGAAGGAAGCGGGTGACACCATTTGCTTTTTTGTGGTCATTATGGCTCCAACGTAATGCGTGCTTATTAAAAAATGAGAGAGTTTATGTGGAGAACATTGTAGCTGTTGCAGAAAGCTTGGTGGGAGAGTGGATTAATTGTTGAATTTTTAACTAGCATGTAAATGTAAAGAATTATCAGCTTAATAAAATGGATGGTTCTCCTAAAAAAAATAAAATAAAATGGATGGTTACTCTTGGTAACCATCCTTTTTCGTCTCAAAAAAAAATTATACATCTACACCTTTCGATACACATGGAAGATTAGCCTTTTCGAGTCATCCTTTTGCCTCTATCCTCAAAAGGAAAATGCTTGTATAGTAGTCAGACAATTTTATTCAAGATAAGTACATGTGGTAATTACACAGCTGAATCCGGATCATTAGACTGGAATATCGTAAGACTGATTATGTTTGGTGCATTGCCCTTGCTCAACCTCCATCATTAACTTTCTACTGGGGATATATATCACATTTGGTAGGAAATAAATATCAGAATATGCCAAAAGAATAATTCTTCTAAATATGAAAATTTCCCATTGAGTTATGGCTATGATTCATTAAACTAGAAGTTGTGTAAGGTTCTTCTCTTGATGCTAAACTTTGCAATGTTATGAGCTGTTATTCATAGATTTCTTCTGTGTTTTTTCATTTGGGTTCATTATGCAGCTTTTGAACTGCTTCGTATTTTTTTCCTGATACCTTGTGTACTACCTTGTTGTCACATTTAGAGACATTAGGCTTTATATCTGATTGCTTGATGGAAACTTGAACATCTGTTTCCTATATTCAGTTGCAATTGATGCTATTAATCGTCATAAGGAAACGTCACTACACTTGTAGCTTTTCCAGATCATTTCTTTATTACGCCAACAGCTCATGTAGATGTTTGATAGGGGGCCATTGAAATACATTAAGAGGCTCTTTTGTAGTGTTAATTGATTCCTCAGTCAGAGAAAGATGTGCTCTTCTTGATACTAAAATTGTTCATCTTTAAAGATACTACTATATTTTTTTTTTGAGAAATACTACTATAATTATTTTTTTCATGTTCAACCAAAAAAGTTGTAGGCACCCAGCACTCTCAAATTCACATGTCAGATGAATCTACAAGTGATATCATGGAACTTTAATTGTGTGATCAGTTGATCTTTTAGAAGAAGATGAAACGAAACCTAAATACACAGGTTTATATTCTTTATTGCTGACTTGAGCTCCTATGGCTATGCCCTCTTTCAATATGTAAAAGTTTTTCTAGAAGTATACATGGCAAAACTTGAGTTTGTTTTGCATGAGCTAATTTATTCTCTTAGGGCCGTTTGGTTGGAGAACTGTTATCCAACAGATAAGGCTTACTATTCTAATCATTTTAGCAAGAATATGCAATTCCACCTATTTGCTAGAATAGTTTCTCTCTAAAAAGTCAAATGTTCACACCATAACTAATTTCTTAAAAATACCAAATCGCACATACCGACTTTTTGAGTGTTTATTGGAATAAAATAAAATAAATCCTCGTTCCATCCTTTATTCTTTTACCAAACAGCTCCATACAGTTATGGATAAGCTAAAGTGTATTTGGATGTAATTTGTGATTATTTACTCCTATAGGTAGTCATCAATACTATCAGTGTAAATGAAGCGAACTCATCAGATTTTGTAGACTCATCCATCTTGCTTGTGTCTTCTTTCATGGTAGCATTCTTATATTGGATTTGTTTTATTTACCGTCATACAGTTATGGATAAGCTAAAATGTATTTGGATGTAATTTCTGATTATCTACTCCTATAGGTAGTCATCAGCACATCAGGTGTAAATGAAGCAAACTCATCAAATTTTGAAGACACTCATCCATCTTGCTTGTGTCATCTTTCATGATAGCATTCTTGTATTGGACTTGTTTTATTTACTTGTGCTCCTACAGTTCTGCTTTTGCAGATTCATGATCTTTCACAATTTTAATAGTTGGATGACTTGACGTCTCCCTAGTCATCCTTTTCCCCTTTAAAAAATAAATTTCTTTCCATGAAGGTATAAATGCATATCTCTGATTTTTCATTTAGCTAGATGTCTGAACTGAGTTGAGCTCTTTAATGTTTAGGTAGAAGCTTTGTGCTTATCAGTTGTTGAGAAGATTAAAACTGCATTTGGCTGGGGTGGGGAGACAGTGGTTGATGCAAAAGGCGGTGCACAAACTGGATTACCTCCCAGTTTTTTGATGAATACAGACCATACCCTTGATATTAATTCTGGTGAACGCACTGTAATTGATCCCTTGAAAGTTGTCCAGCCTGAAGAAAAAATGCTTACTGCTCTAGCTTCATCTGAAGAAAATGACCTAGATGCTCACAAGTCTCTGCAGGATATTGCTAGTTACCAGGTATGTTTGACCCTTTTTACTTTCTTCTCTTAGGGCTTGTTTGGATTGTGGTATTAGGATTGAGTGAGTGGAGTAAGTTAAATTATGCTTGGATCAAAAAAAATTATAAGTCATAAGGGGTTTGGAGGGGTGAGTCATATTTCCAAACTCCAATTTTTTTTATTCCACCAAATTGGTGGAATTATGGTGGATGAATATTTTTAGACAAAATTACCTCTTTAAATAACTTTTTATAATCCAGTCCTAATTCATTTAAAATGGTATTATTCTTTATATTATTTTGATTTGTGGTAGGGGAACATTTGACTTGAGTTCATTTGTTGTTTTATATTTTTTATCTTATTTTATAATCACATTTGTTTATTTTCTATCCATTCATGTTTATTTTTTCTCGTTTTTGTCATAATATTTTGGATCTGTTGAATGTCATCATAATTTTCTTTCCAAATTAATTGTTTTTTTATTCAATTTGAGATAAATAATTACTTTTATGATCATTTTTACTTTAACATCTTAAGGTATTGTCATTTTGAACAATGCTCATATTGATGTATGGTAATATTATTTTTTTCACTCCTTTTATATTTATCTCTCATCTTCGATTTTTTTTCTCTCTTTATCTTTAGGAGAATAAAAAGATACAAATATTATGGAAGAGAAATACAAAATAAGAAAAATACTAGAGATAAGAGAAAGACATATAAAAAGGAAAGAGAAAATATAGATGAAGAAAGAATGAGGAAAAAATTTATGAAAGAGTCTCAGATGAAAAGTAAAATAAATATATAATAATATTATATTTGTTAAGGGTGTCTCAGGTAAAAAGTCAAATAAATATATAATAATATTATATTTATTAAGGTCATAAATGAAAGATATATAATAAAGGGTAAAAATGACTTTTTTTTTCAAATTACTCAAACATGACGTGATTTAGTTAGCCCATCCACGACCATCAATTTCTATCCAAACATGAGTTTAATAATAATCCACCACACTCCATTCTCCTAGCTCATTCCACTCCTCCATTAGTTAACACTCAAACAAAGTCTTAATGAATAAATAATATATTTCTCGTAATAGAATCATGCTATTTGCAATGTAGTTAGCTTTATGAACAGGCAGTGCAGCTATATCACTGGTGTTGATAGCTGTAACGTGATAGATTGTGAGAGTAGGCTATGTCAAAAGTGAGATAAAATTCTAATGTTTCAAATAGGCATGTTTCATCACTGTATCATTTATCCCGTTTTGTCAAATTGATGCTGATTAAATTGGTAGAATGATTACTATACGTTATGAAGGAGTCTATTCATGTTTACTGATTAGCATTTTATCTTCTTGATGCTACCTTTATGCAGGTTGTCATGTCCTCAGATGGTAGGATAATTGGATTCCAGCCAACAAATCGTGTAGCTCTAAATCAATGGACATCCAATCCTCTTACTAAAGTACTGTACAAGGGGAAAGAGCTTTCTCCTGGTAAGTAGAGAATCATTAGAATCTCCAGCTTATTTCAAGCTTAGAGGTCATTTTAGATTTAACCTGTATTTTTGCTAACAGGTCTTTTAGAACCAAGGCTAAAAGTACCACTCCCCCAGGAAGTAGTTGTGCTCGAATTATTAATGTCAGTGAATCCCGAGTCCTCGTTTGCATTGGCAAGACCAATTAAACAGGAAAAGTAAGCGAGAATCATTTTGACATTGATTTATGACTTCGAGTGATCTGCAGCAACTTTATTTGAAGCATCTAATTTTTTTCTTGATGGCTCTGCCAGCTCATGATGCCACCCATGGTAGGATGTTAAATTATAGGCATGAAAACAATTGGCATCACTGAACATAAAGCATTGAAACGAGTTTAGAAGACGTATCTTTGTGGAATCTTCTGGACATCCTGAATGGTCGTGTATTGATTTTCACAGTGACAGTTGGACAACACTTTACATCTTCATGGTAGACGGATATCTTTACCTGCAGCCTATATATAGCTTGTTCGGACTGTTTTGGATTTGATATACCTTTATGCAGGTTGTCATGTCCTCAGATGGTAGGATAATTGGATTCCAGCCAACAAATCGTGTAGCTCTAAATCAATGGACATCCAATCCTCTTACTAAAGTACTGTACAAGGGGAAAGAGCTTTCTCCTGGTAAGTAGAGAATCATTAGAATCTCCAGCTTATTTCAAGCTTAGAGGTCATTTTAGATTTAACCTGTATTTTTGCTAACAGGTCTTTTAGAACCAAGGCTAAAAGTACCACTCCCCCAGGAAGTAGTTGTGCTCGAATTATTAATGTCAGTGAATCCCGAGTCCTCGTTTGCATTGGCAAGACCAATTAAACAGGAAAAGTAAGCGAGAATCATTTTGACATTGATTTATGACTTCGAGTGATCTGCAGCAACTTTATTTGAAGCATCTAATTTTTTTCTTGATGGCTCTGCCAGCTCATGATGCTACCCATGGTAGGATGTTAAATTATAGGCATGAAAACAATTGGCATCACTGAACATAAAGCATTGAAACGAGTTTAGAAGACGTATCTTTGTGGAATCTTCTGGACATCCTGAATGGTCGTGTATTGATTTTCACAGTGACAGTTGGACAACACTTTACATCTTCATGGTAGACGGATATCTTTACCTGCAGCCTATATATAGCTTGTTCGGACTGTTTTGGATTTGATATACTATGTTGAAAAGTGGACAGGAAAATGTAAACCAGAGTTGTAAGATGTATTTAGCTGAAGGAGCTCTAAGAGATGGTCAAGTTGTTAGGTGTAGTTAGTAAACAAAATCTCCATGTCCTTATAATTAACATACAAGATGTCGATAGGATCTTCGAAGGACGGAAAACATTGGTCTTATGAAGCACATTGACATTTTTTTATTTGTTACTTGAAGTGAGGACTGTTAAAATTCTTGCTCTGCTCCGAATGGGCAATTGGCACTGTCAATTAACAAATGCCATGAACGTGTATTATTTTGGTGAGCATGGGAGATTGATAAACTTAATATTATGATGAAATTAAATAGAGAACAAACGATGCAAAATTTATAAAATTCTAATTCTGTTCTATAATTATAATAATTGTAGTAAAAATGGATTAAGTTTTTTTCATAATAACATTGTTATCATATTTTGAGTAATTCATGAAAGAATATACATTTTTTGTAATCTTGTGGCAAGTTACTTGATTAAATTTTAAATTCTTAAAAGAATGTCGACAGAATTAATGAAATGTCATTATTTAAAAAAAGAGGGGTTTAATGCACTTATAAAGCATTTCATACTTTGTAGAGAATCTGAGTCCTTCAATATATTTAATTTAAGATGATCGATTGTGCATTTAAATATTAGGATATGCTCTATATCCTACAAAGTTGGGTATAAAGCGTTAACAAATAAAATATTCAATAAAATATTTAACAAATTTAATATCTAATAAAAACTAGATTTGAAAAAAAAATCAAATATGTATAAAATTAATATTTAACAAAAAGTAATTAACAAGTTAAATATTTAAATAAAAAAAAACTTAAACTCTTTTACATAAAAAATAATAAGAATCATATAATATGTGTAATATTATGTAAATATAATGAGAACAAAAAATATTGCATTCGATTTTGTCCAACAGATAAATTATATTATTGAGAAAATATAAAAAATATATTTTATTTGTAATTGTATGTTTATTTAGTGATATAATTAATTCATAAAAAAATCAACGAAAATATTATTTTAGGTTTTTAATATTTTATAAATAAAACTATACAGCTTATACCTATCTATTCTCATATTCAACCAAACACATATTGAAATAACTTACAATTTTTTTTACTTCTTAATCAAACACAAATGAGAATAAAAAATTAGTATAACTATACCACGAGTATAACTATACATATTCCCGGTATAACACATTTTGAACCAAACACAGCCTATAGGTACATCAATTCTTAATATATATTAATTATTAATACAATAATATTATATACTATTATTTACTTATTAATTTATGATATAATTATATTAAATACTATATTATATGATATATAGTGTAAACTTTAATATATAAAAGATTGGATTTTGTTTAAGACCATTAAAAATTCAAAAAATGGCCCGTCAGTCCGATTGACAAAACCGAAATCGAGCCGAGCTGGATTGAACCGCCCGGACGCCACACGATTTTTTTGATATGGCACGGACGCGAGCACATGCACAATCAAAGGTGAATTGATTGGGAGTACTTACTACACGAGCACACACGGAATTTTATTTCTAATTAGGTTGTAAAAACTAAAATATTTGAAATTATGTAAATATATATTAAACATTTATTAATTGATAAAGTGATGATATTAAAATTCTAACATTAGCATATATATATATATATATATATATATATATATATATATTTGTTTGTAAGTGTCTATAATTATATTGACATATAAATTATATATTCGTTTGTAATTTATATTGACATATAAATTATGTGAATATATGTTAAAAATTATATAATTGAAAAATGATGATATTAAAATATAAAATACATTATTCTTATTAATTTAAAGAATAAAATATTACTTGATATTATCATAAATATAAATTTAATAAAAAAGAAATAGGACCCTCGTAAAAATGGCATGGAAAATTTGACAAGTTTTTTATTTAAAAAATCATTCGACAAATGCTGAATGGTTTTTCCGTTGAAATATCCACCCAATCAGACCAATTTCCTGGTTTCAATTTGGTTCAAGTTTTTATGTGTATTTATGATGGATTAATTAGTTAAAATCATACAACAAATTGGGATGAGTTGTTCTTTGCTAAAAAAACTAATTCTAACATTCGGATATATATATATATATATATTATAATATAATATATTGTTTGTAAGTGTCTATATATATGCATGGAGTAGTCGGTCAGCCGGGCGGCCTTGTTCTTGTCATCTCTGAGGAGAGCGATGATGTTGGAGTTCACAAAGCCGTCGGGTATACGTAAACGATTCTTGTTGCCCTCCGGTTTGGTCTTCGTGAGCATCTTGGTCATCAGGAAGTGGGGTTGCGCTGTGACATCCACCGGCCGGCGCCGTCGTGCTCGCATCCGGACGCCAGAGCCAATCACCCCCAGTCGGGGACGACCGGCGCCGGATGAGACGCTTGGGATTGGATTCATATTGTATGCAGAACTTACAACCTTATCCTTGCAAGATTAGGATGCATTTCTCGTCATCCACTGTTTATTTTGCTTCCGTTCCTTCACCAAATTCTTTGCCGCCGTCCTTCGATCGCTGGTTCTTGATCGTCTAACTTTCCCGCCGCCTTGATTCTTTCAGCCTCGTCAAGGTCACATCGTCTCAGGAAGCGCCGGAAGCAGCAGCTGTCGCGAAGACAGAGCAACCATCAACGCCGAAAGAGTCGACAGAGAAGACGACGGCAGCGACGCCGAAACGTCCAGCGCGACAAGAAGACAACTGGGATCGATCACAAAAGCACCAGCAGCAGAAACACACCAAGCCAAGAACCGTCCTCCGGCACTGCGCGCGAGCAGCATGTTGCAGTCATTGTCCGGCGAAACTGACCAACTACACCTTCCTCCTCCCTCGGTCGCCGCCGACTGGGGTGATGGCATTGGCGTTCAAATGCCAAGAAGAGCACGAGGGCGCCGGGCCCGTCGATGTCGCCGTGCAACCCCGCTTCGTGATGACCAAGATGATCACCAAGACCAGCCTGGACGGCAACAAGAATCATTTACGTATACCCCCATTTGGATCATGTCTTCTTCTGATCGCCTGCATATGCAGTAAATAACTATGCTTTTGGTTCGTGCTCCAAGAGGAGGACGATGAGTAGGGGCTTGCAGGTGACAGCGTGGACTAGGAACAGATGGCACTTCAACACGCTGCGGCTCACTCGCGTAGGCACCAGAACAATGCCACGATTCTCATAGGAGCTTCCTGCGTGAAGACGTCCAGGTTGAGTTGTGGGGCTTCAGAGGTGTGCGCCGCCAGTTGCACCTCGAAGGCTCCTCTCCGATCCGACATTGACGTCTGGTATCAAAAATATTTGTTTTTACTCGACGTTGTCGTCCGACGTTATCGAGTGCTTGGAAGTAGCAGTACGTAGTTGTACTCATCCATGTTTGTTGTTTTTTAACTGTTCGAACCATTCTGAACAGACTTGAATTGTAATATCCAGAAATAAAAATTGCTCAAGGTGGGGCTCATAGCTCACCTAAATGATTTCTCATTGGACCAAAATAAGCACAAACTGTTGCTATATAAGCACTCAACCAACTCCATTCTCTCTCTTCCCCATTTACCCATTAGAAGCTTTGGAAACTCAATACAAGCTCTCTAAAAACTTCTACAACAGCACATAAGGAAGGAGAAGAAGAGGAGCTTCTGGGCTAAAGGAAAGAGAGAGTGTAGCTTGTGCAGATGTGATGCAAAGAAGAAGACAACACATCTTAAAGAAGAGAATGATGCTACTAGGGTTTGAAGAGAGGTACAAGAGTGAAGAACAATTAGGGAAGAACACTAACAAGGTATGAAGAGATACCATAATCCTTTTAGTTAATTGTTATAAAGTACATATAGGATTATGATGACTGTTTTTGTTAAGTAGATGGTATTTATGAATTCATAGGAGTGTTATGGTTTATTAAAGAGTATCAACAATTGTGAGTCTGTCCAGATTTCATAGGTTATCTTTGGAGACCACTTTGATTTCAGCCTCGTCAAGGTCACATCGTCTCAGGAAGCGCCGGAAGCAGCAGCTGTCGCGAAGACAGAGCAACCATCAACGCCGAAAGAGTCGACAGAGAAGACGACGGCAGCGACGCCGAAACGTCCAGCGCGACAAGAAGACAACTGGGATCGATCACAAAAGCACCAGCAGCAGAAACACACCAAGCCAAGAACCGTCCTCCGGCACTGCGCGCGAGCAGCATGTTGCAGTCATTGTCCGGCGAAACTGACCAACTACACCTTCCTCCTGCCTCGGTCGCCGCCGACTGGGGTGATGGCACTGGCGTTCAAATGCCAAGAAGAGCACGAGGGCGCCGGGCCCGTCGATGTCGCCGCGCAACCCCGCTTCGTGATGACCAAGATGCTCACCAAGACCAGCCTGGACGGCAACAAGAATCGTTTACGTATACCCGGCGGCTTCATGAGCTCCAACATCATCCCTCTTCTGAGCGATGACGAGAAGAAGGCCGCCCAGCTGACTGACTACACTAACAAGAAGCGGAAGAGAGGCCAGAAGTTGAGGAGGAGGACCAGGTGCTGCAACAGTCACCCTCCAAGAGGAGGAACACGAGTAGGGGGTTGCAGGTGACGGCGTGGTCCAGGAGCAGATGACACTTCAACTGCGGCTCACTCGCAGGTACCGGAACAACGCCACGGTTCTCATAGGAGCTTCCTCCGTGAAGACGTCCAGGTCGAGCTGTGGGGCTTCAGAGGCGTGCGCCGCAAGTTGCACCTCGCCCTATACATCGATCGATGGCGTCTCAAGAAACGCCGGAAGCAGCGGCTGTCTCCAAGGCAGAGCAACCTTCAGCGCCGGAAGAATCGACGGAGAAGACGACGACGACGACGACGTCGAACGTAATCATGCCTCCTTCTGATCAGGCGCATCTGCGGGAAATAAATGAAAGAAAGAAATCCTCAAAAGCACCAGTATTTCCGGCAGCAGCACACCAAGCCACGAAACGTCTTCCGGCACCGCCAGCAGCATGTTGTACTTATCGTCAGGCGAAAATGACCAACGACGCCATCCCCCTCCTCCGGCGCCGGTCGTCCCCGACTGGGTGATAGCTCTGACGTCCAGATGCCAAGAAGAACACGAGGTCGCCGTCACCGCGCGACCCGAGTTCCTAATGACAAAAAGGGTCACCAAGACCGACCTGCACAGCGATAACAACAGTTTACGCATACCCAGCGCCAGCGGCGCCTTCGGGACCTCCAACATCATCCCTCTTCCGAGAGATGATGTGAAGAAGGCGACTACCCGAAAAAGAAGAGGAAGAGGGAGCCGGAGAGCGCACCGGCGCCACCAGAAGTGGAGGAGGAGGGCCAGGATCTGCAACAGTTGCTCTCCAAGAGGAGGAAGGCGAGGAGGGGTTTGCAGGTGACGGCATGGACGAGGAGCAGATGGCACTTCGACGCTCTGTGGCTCACATGCAAGCACCGCAACAAGAGGACGGTGCGGCTCAAAGGGGAGCACTTGAAGTACCTGTACGATCGGAGCTTCCTGCGTGAAGGCGACCAGGTCGAGCTGTGGGGCTTCAGAGACGTGCGCGGCCAGTTGCACCTCGCCCTACACAAATCTTCATCTTCTCATTAGTAAAGATGAGAAGATGGAATTAGTATACAGCAGTTGTTCGTCCTGTCTGTGCCTTTTTTTTTAATTCTGTTTGAACCAATCGGAGAAGCTGAAAAAAATCAATAGCAGCGATGTTACCATTCATGTTCTTGTTAAAAGAAATGTATGTTATAAATAAATCTTGTTTCTATAAAAGAAAAGAATCAGTACTGATATGCTCATTTTTAT
>LTAE01007240.1:0-23264 GCA_001647135.1 Pontederia paniculata
TAGAGGTTCAAATAGTTGCACTTGCTAGCAACTATAAAAATCTGCAAAACAACTCTTCAAACTTTTGCCCAAGTATGTCGTAACCTGGCTCTGATACCACACTTGTTGGAGATTAAGAACCAATAGAAAAATAATTCTACAAAAACATAAATCAAGGAACAATTGGATAAAAATAAATTACTTTCAACTTGATTGCATTAAAATTCTGAAAATAAAGTGGCCTATAAATAGACATACAATGGAGAAAATGCAAAATAAGAATATGGAGATAGTGGCTAAAAAAATGGGAAAGAACATGGCCATAAATACCATGATTACAAACAAAACATGAGACACACACTAGCATAATTAACCACACCACTAACACACTCTTGTAACACCACTAACAACATTCTTACAACCCACTAACAATACTACTAAAAAATAAGTTATATCATATTAACGCTGATGTGGATATTATTTTGAATCACAACACTTAGGACATATGGGGGTTAACGCTGTATACTTCCAACTATCGGGTCTCCAATTATGCATGAGCACACGGATGGAGTAAAAGGGCAGGAGCACATCATGGGAACTGGTAATATCGGTGGGCATTGGCTATCATTATCCACTTCAATAATTATCACACCAACTGTTGATTTTCTAAATTCATGTCCATTGATGTCACTAATGCATGAAAAAATTAATTTGTATTTCTTCTGCAAATATTGAGGGCTGCAAATTAAAAAATAACGACACTTTCTATATAAAATTATTTGATCATCTATTTATTTATACAAAAAATATCAATATTTTTTATATAAATATGTCACACATTCATTTTTTTTATTTATATTATAACAAAGAGAAATAGACCTAAAATGCTTCATTTCCTTTCTATGATACAAGTTAATATCAATTATCGATCGTAAACTTCATCTACAAGAAATTAATTGAAGACAACTCGGAGAAAATTGAAAACTCCTGAAGAAATACAAGGACATCAAATATCTCTACAATATCTACTTCATAATGCAGGAGCTGCGACATACAGGAATACTGTGCCACTTGGACGTGGACACTGTAACGCTAGTCGACTTCACATGGCAAAAAGCACCAACACCTTAAAGACGATAAGAATCTTTGAACTTGATTCCAGATTTTGATGGTCAGAAATGATTATATTTAACTTATACAAAATATTAACGCGGGCCACGGTTCACATGGAACACATGTGACCCCAATTTGGAGTTGATGTTGACAGAAGCCAAGTATAATTGCCCCCATGTATAAAGCATTGGTCAAAATAGCAAATAGAACATTCGCTGCCAAAGATGAATAACTGGACCACCGTGTGTTGTTTTCACCTGAGGCTGAGCGTCACATCTACTATACATATCCCTAGTTCCCCCAGTAAACTACAGTTGAAAGGAAAGATATCCAAGTGATAAAAGGAATAATTAATAGTTTCCAGCAATAAGAACGAAAAGCAAGGCATAGTGTATATATCCCCCTCCTTGATCAGTGACACACAAATCACTTATAACCCTGCCGCGAAGATGATGTCTTGTGCTTCCACATAAGCCAATTACTGTTGTGGCGCAGTAGCACACTCCCCGGATTCATAATTCAAGAGAATTCTATTCTCACAATAAGATTCACAAGCCCTTTTCTCTATTTACCTTTCTTTATTTATATTAGTCCCCCCATGTAGTAAAATAAAAGAGACAATGAAGAGCAACTCAATGACTTCCCACTTCTCTAAGGAACTTGTCCCCATATCATTCGACTGAATAACTAATCCCTGCAGTGTTCATGAAATTTGCATAGTTTACCAAGGAATGTGTTTGTTCATAACAACAGATGGCTAATACAAAGTTTAAAAAGCTTCAGCATATATGTTTTTAGAGTAATGAGGAAGGAATGTGTCCACTCCTACTTCTCCCACTATTACCAATAGCTTTTCAGCGAAGAAGAGGGATAGTGCTTCTAATCCTCTCCTAGGATAAGCAGATCCAAAGTTAAAACATATAAATTGCATAATCCAACCCCCCATCGGGCACTACCCAAAGTTGTGAGATATTAAAATATTAGACTAATTTAATAGTCAGTATGATCATGGCTTGTGCTCGAGGAAGGCTAGTCAAATACTATAAAAATTAGGACGGCATATATAAAGAATATTACAGTATGATCCAACCGGATCCCCGCTGAATAGTGAATACAACAGCTGAAGGTTGTGGATCTTTAAATGCTTATGTTCCTCTAGTACTAGGGACCTGATGATCATTAATATCTTTGCTTTCTTTGTTTTTGCTGAAATTGATAATCTATTGTCGAAAGCGCTACGTTAGACCAACAGAGAGATGCCAGATGATGGTGCAATATTTGTTTACACAGATGGTGCAAAGTTGACCCTGCATTGGACCAATATTAACAGATATCCATGGACGCCGGAAGTGGCATATTGGCAAATTCAACGCACCATTAAAGAGAGAGACAATGCAGGTAGACAAAAGTTAAAGTTTCAGGAGTTGACAAAGGACACCATTGAAGATAAGCCAGTAACAGATTAAATAATCTATATTTCAAGTAGTTGACTCGAACGAAATGGAGAAAAAGAAGAGGTTGACTTGAGTGAAAATGACGACTGAACAATTGAAATGCGTTCGTCACTCAGTACACTACATATTGTTTAATTACCTGGTGGTGGCTGCCTCCCAAGTTCCTAATATCTCACATACACATCAGGTTGAACACAATCAGAATAGACTGCTCATTTGAATTACCGAGAGAGAGAGGAGAGGGAGAGAGATTAGAACGGAAAAAAAAAGTTAGCGAAGATCAAAATATATAATAATAAATTATAAAAGATAAAAGAGATCAAAATTTGCAATTTAGATCTTCAAATGTTAATTAAAATTATTTATTTATTACGTCAGTTAAATAATTATAATAATTTATGAGTATTTTATTTTGTTTGTTGATTATAATTATGAATATATATATATATATATATATTTTATATATTAAAAAGTTGAATGAGAGACCGCGTCTGGACATGAATGATGAAGTAGACATTAATCTAGAAAGAGGCACTACTAACTAAGCTACCCAATAGGCATTATCCGTGTTCCCATTTTACCAGCGACTTCATTTCTTTTCCGGTGGACATCTTAAGAGGAGGAACAAAACATCCACGTGATGTTCTTCGCGGACAGATGGCAATAGAAGCGGGCAACGACGCTGAAATACTCGCATGCATAATTACCATCTCCATAAAATAACGTTAAGGTGTAAATAGTGAAGGGATGCAGGCATATGCATTAGGCTATTAGCTTGCTGTTTGTTGTGTAGCAGTCGCCAGCTGCAAAGATGCAACTTTATGCAATCTTTTGCCTTTTAGCGAGTGGAAGAAATAAACTATTCCAGAATGCGTTTCAAAGTGCTCGTAGGGCTCCCACAAAGGGCCAATTAGAAGCCACTACGTTAGCCCTTCAATGGCATCGTAGAGCCAGTCTCTTATCCTCTTCTTCAATCCCACGTAGCCACAGAAGTTTGTTTTTTTCCCATTTCGAAAGTATTTGTAACACATGACATTTATGTGCAATCAACTAACAATCGAACAACATATTAAGCCTAGCGATAGTTTCGTGTGAACTCCTGAACGCAAATGAACGACGGAATAATAGACTCTTTCACTATGATTATATGAGCAATAGTGCACAAATATTTTAGAACGGATCTCTAACCTTGGAGGCAGCACAGACAAAAAACTGCTACTAAAATGACATGGTCATTTGAGCATCTAAATTAAGTTGTGGATGCTAAACAATATTTAATTTGCGCTTACAATGATGAATGAGAAAAAAAAATCAATAGTTCTCAAAAGTAAGAATAGCATGGAGAATTATCACAGAAAAAGCCTCATCAGTGAAGATAGGAATAATCCTAAAGCACTCCTGTGCGTGATCCGGACAATTTAGCAACAGAACATCGCCTGGGACGTGGCGAAACGTAGCGCTGCTCTTTCTTGCAATTAGCGATTAGCGCATTTTAAGGGCCCTCTGAGACTGTGGTGGAAACAGCTTCAACAGCTACTGAAACGAATCAAAGATTGCCACCAGATCAAAGAGATTCGTTCAGCACCTGTGGACGTACGTCAATGCATTCCCCACACTAAGCATGGTGGTGGTTGCCGACACAACTGAGGACAATTCAAGTAACAGGAGGAAGACCTTGGCTCTGGCCTTGGGCCCTTGGAGAGGATATATATTTGTTTTCTTATTTTGGAAGGATGAACAGGCAGGAGGGGTGAGATTTGGCTGTCAATAGTGCTATATAACCCAGAGGCAAAGAACGTATTGGCTACAAGGCATTGAGTTGAGATTTTGTTATCCTTTCCTTTTATTTACCGGAAGACATCATTCTGACCATAAAAGATGAATTTTGACTTTGAAACTTCTTTATGCTGCTGAAAACCTTATTTCAAATCTGATTGAAAATTATTACAATTCGAGAAATAAGAGGATATGTTATTCATTAGGATTTGAGTAAAATGAGATTAGAAATGATGTAGAAATTTCAAATTTTTGGTGTCAAGAACAGCTGATTCTCAGCAAGTACCGTAATTTTGAAACAAACCGGAATAAGGAAGTGTTGTCTATAATTCTGATGGACCAAGAGTGAAAATAGGAGGATTTTGAGTAGAATTAATGAGGCCTAGAGCTAGTTCCTACCCTAATTCCACCAAAAGGTTATGCTTCTTTTAATATAAGTGGAGTTGTCAATAAGTCCACTTAATTAATCGAAAAATATAGATTATATCCTTCAACAGTTGATAACTAAAAGACCAAATCGCATCCGATTTCTTGCAAAACTCATGAAATGCATTTATGTGCAGACTCAAATATGACTAGCCTCTGATGGCAGACAAGAAATCATAATCGGAATTGGTCCCTCTCTTGTCCAAGGAGCCACATGAATCCATCTTTATGCACATATTCAGAATGAACTGATCCCCTATCAAGGTAGAAAGTCAGTAAAATACATACATATCACTAATTCCACGTGCTATACAGTTAAGCATCAATGAAAGAATACAAACAGCATCACAAGAAAAATACTAAAGTTGCTAACACATACCAGTTGATCAAAGGTCAGACACCACAAGAAACGCCTGCTCATTTCAGGCGTATGAGATCCATCCTCGTAAGATTCATGAAACTAAAATGTTCGAGCAATTTAAATAGAGCTCTAGAATTATTTGATTGCAATATACTCCTTGGAGCAGCAAGTGCACTGTGATATCATCTTTATAATGTTTGCCTCCAAGAAAAACCAGGAAAAATAAATAGATTATATTGTTACACAAGGACGCATTGGCAAGGCTGGAACTGGTATACAATTCAAAAAAGGTCAATCATAGGGATTAGAAAATCATGTAGTGACATTTTCATGAACATATATGTGTGAAACAAGGGTCATAATTCTTCTAAGCATTTGTTCATGGATTTAACACCATAAGCACATAAATTTATCTTTTATATGATAACTAAATGGATTCATCATCTTCCATAAGAGAAGTGACCTAAATTTTGATTATTATATAATAAGTAAATGAATTGATCGTTTTTTTTCATATGACAAGTGACCAAAATTATGGTTAAGGATATAATTGTTTGATTGATGTCATTCGTGTATATAAGAAGGTATTCAATAAGTAGCTAGGACATAAACATTTTGAGCAAAAATTATACGCAAACTTCTAAGGCACATTCTGAACAAGGTGTTTCAATAGTGATATTCTAGATGACCTCCAAATAAGAAATAAAAAAGCCAAAACACAATAGGAAAATTGCAATTTAGACTAACTCATATTGTGGCATTTTTGTGCATCGTACAAAGTCATGGCACAAAAGAATATGGCAAATAAAAGCTAATCATACTTGATAGATAAGCAGTAGAAAGAATAGTGCTAATAGAATGTCATAACTGGCATTATGGATGCACACAATGTAATATCCTAAATAATGATCTCTTAAGTAATTAACATAATTAAAAATTTAAATCAAGTTAATTACTCTAGTTGAAATCAAGTTTGAGTTAATTTTGATATCTTATATGTCTTTGAGTTATTTTCTTAATTAGGAATTTAATTGAGTTAATTTCTCTTTTAGTAATTTAAGATAAAAGGATTTACTTGTATTATCAAATTTGTATTTATGATTAGTTGAATTAATCAAGAACTAAGTAGGCTTAAGGTAACTAATTTAATTAGTTCTAAGTTAATTCATATAACTAAATAATTAATATATATGAGAATTTTCCCTCACCTAACGGACCTATATATGTGAATTATCTATTACTTGGGCTTTCTTTGCTAATTGCAAGTCAATTAATTAATCAATCATATTCTTTGCCTTAGCTCCTCTCTTATCTACGTAATTACTGACTTATCCCTCTTTATCCCAAGTGTTCCATATTTTTTGGGACCATCTTGTTGCCGGCAGTAAGAGCATAAGTGAAGAAAGCTATTGAGTTAAAGGTCAACAACTAAAGGAGAAAGAATACAATTAGTGAAGAACAAGTAATAATTAGTTAAGGTATGAATTGGTGGATCAATTTAATTTTATTTTGTGATTATTTAAACTTCTGAATATTAAGTTTAAAGTTGAGTAATTATTTGGATTTGTAAAAAAATAAATTAAATGTTATATGTTTATGAAACTAATGTGTAGAACATTTTTTAGGTGTAATTTAGATAGCTGAATGTTGACCATATGAATAATAAATCTTATAATACCTAAAAAATTATGAAACTTCTCTCAATTGACCCTTAGAAGTCAAGTTTCAACATAAGAAAGAATTTTATCAAATTAAAATGTATTCAGAGAGTTATGCATTAATTAGTGAGTATATGTCTAGTTAGCCGAGATGAACAAACATACCTAAATTAAAATTATACCATAAAATGTGTATATGTATATAAAATGTCAAACTTATAGGTATGAAACTTTACAGAACTAAGGGTCCAACCCAAGTGGAATGACCCTAAAATCATTTGTCTAGAGTGAGTTATGAAGAAAACAAGTGATACCTATCAGTTTTTAGAATTATAGTTTGAACAGTATAATACATGTAATCACGAGAATTTCTATAAATAACTCGTATGGTAGAAAAATATGAAATTAATATATGTTAATGATTTCCGAGTTGAATTCCATACAAAATTTGTTTCATTGTAGGACTTCTGTAGTGAAAACTAAAAATAGATCTTTCATATTGTGTCAATCTGTCAAAATTTGTAGTTAGCTTAATTGATCAATTAGTTTATCCTTATTATGGTTAATTACCTGCTTCATCATAAACTATGATAATTTGAATTATTTCTTATATGAATATTTACTTTTCAAATGAATCATTTTGAAATTATGAATTGATATGGTATGATATTAATGAGTTATGCATCATAGTTTGATTTTCATTTGTATTAATCAAATACTTAAAAAGATGGATACTATGATATGTTATACATGTGATTATTGAATTTTGATGTATATTTCTGATCAATTGTGCTCCGTGTGTTTTAAATGTGACATTTGAATGTTACTGTGTACCATATGATTTTGACTGCTTCAATGAAACTAATAAGTGAAAGATTATATGACACAATAATGGTAGAATTGAAACTAAGTGCCACACATAATCATCTATGAGGGTCACCTCTAGAATTCATCTACCGGTATTCCTAAATAATGAAATTACTATGTGGATCAAATGAGCAAGGTCTATGGCGTAATGGTCTAGAGAGAGACCTATGGTGCTCCAATATATGATATGATACCGAAGTGCCAACTGTGAATATGATAAGAAAGATAATAAATGAAAATAAAAAGATGTGAATGTGAGATATGATTTTGCATATTTTGATTATGAGATTTTATTCTTTCCTAAAAGGGAAATTGTGAATTATGAATTTATATGTGTATGAATTGATTATGTTTAAGACTTTGCCTTATGTTCTTTTACGGATAATATGTTACATGCAATTGACATTTGAAAATTTTAGATTCCTTTATATGCATTTAATTTTTTATTTATTGGCTCTACATACGAGCCTTTGCTCACGAGAGAAATACCCTATTTTTCCATGTGCTTGGATTCTGCAAGTTAAGAAATGATGGATGGTGGTTGATGCTCATGATGTCATTTTGCACATGAAACAAGTCCTGCATAAATAGATCTATTATTTTCTACAGTACTTTTAGATACGTTGCTTTTTGGATATATATGACATGCATATGTATATGTTTATGTTATGGCTATTGTATCATATGTCTAAAAAAAATTGTAAGGTGTGAGTATGATATATTTTGATTATTGTGTTTGTTTTATCCTTATGATACATGTGAAATTTTAGTTTTTATAACTTCTAAAAGATATTTGTGTATGAGTTTGTGATTATTTATATGTCAACTTTGATGATGTGGATTCTCGAGATATGTTATAAATAGCTTCCACTCACTCGAGTGTTCGTGTCGTTACACACAAGTCACACTACATAGAGAGAGGTAAGTTGAGAATGCACATACTCAACTTTTACATGATTCCAAAATGCTTGAAGGTATATTGGTAAAAGAAAAGAAAAGAAAAGTTGAAGGATTATGTTATCCTTCAATCAATTCCAAAATAAATTAAATTGATTGTTCAACGATTTGAAGTTGAATGAAGATCAATTCTTTTATGTCCCAAATTCATACAAACAAGAAGAATGAAAGCTAAATATTCTTCCCCTAAATTCTCTTTTTCTCGCAATCTGAACAAGAAGAATGAATTTGGCTATTATAAGACACATGTAACTTATGCTTATAACTGATTTTATATATTATGGACTTAGATGAGAAGTTTTATTCCATGAAACAACAATGTTTGGCCATTGAATAATATACTTCACAATTTTAGAACTTATCAATTCGTGTTGGGTTAAATAAAACAAATGAACCAATAATCACATGTTATGTTGCTAGACTTAATCATTTTATTAGATATGAGATGCATATTGCTCGTTTACGTGTCTTTGAAGATGTCATACAACAATTTATATTGTTTGAAAAATGAGTTTGGCGAGATATATCATGTAGACTTTGAAACGTCAAGAGGCAGTAATCGAAAAAAAGGTCATGAAGTATGGTACAAAATGTTGGTACCATTGTAAATAAAAAAAGTTAATTATATGCACAATGAACCAACCAAGGACCTTATGCAAAAAGCAACGTATAAGTGGATTTTCAAATGAATATCTACAACATGATAACTGCATTATGGTTGATACAACAATTTTGCTACAACTTCTAAAGAAATCAATAAGGTGCATATTAATTTTTACACATGTGTTGAATAGGATCATAGTACATATGCATGTCCATGGTGAAGAGTGAATCTAGTAGAGTTACAAGGAAAAACAAAGAAAAGTGATTTTCCTTATAGAAGAACTTCATCCTCAAACAAAAATCAAGTAATATGTTTTGAGTGCAAAAAGATTGGACATTACAAGAATGAGTGCTCAAAACTTGAAAAGACGATCAAGAAATTAAGGAGAATCTTCCAAAAGAAGAAGAAAGCTCTACAAGACACATTTGATGAAAGTGTAGATAAAAGAATTCCAATTATCAAAGTCTTCAAGTGAGGAATAAGTTTATTTTTGTTTGATAGAATATAAAGATGAGGGTGCCACAAGAAGAACAAAAAAGAGCAAATGGTACCTAGAGAGTAGATGCTCAAGACATATGAGAAGAGAGTCAATCAAATTTCATCCCCTTG
The DNA here is from genome assembly GCA_001647135.1 of Pontederia paniculata. Classification (NCBI taxonomy): domain Eukaryota; kingdom Viridiplantae; phylum Streptophyta; class Magnoliopsida; order Commelinales; family Pontederiaceae; genus Pontederia; species Pontederia paniculata. The sequence continues at coordinate 9,805 of LTAE01007240.1, forward strand.
GAAAATAAGAACTTTGAAATTTTTACTTTTGGAGACAATGTAAAAAAAATACATTGATATAAGTAATATTGGTAAGGGTAACAAAATTTAATTTAAAAATATATCGTTGGTTCATAACCTTAAGCATAAATTGATTAATATTAGTCAATTATGTGATAAAATAAAATTAGCCAAAGTTTGAAAAAGACAAATGTCTAATATTTGATGAAAATAAGAATCTATTACATGTTGTATTTCCCCATAACTATATTTATAAAATTGATTTTAAAAAATTGGAGAATGTAAAATGTCTTAGTACTTTACATGATGACACAAGTTTATGACATAGACGATTAGGATAGTGAATTTCAAACTACTTCATAAACTCTCAAATTATGAATTAGCTAGAGGATTACCTAAAGTCAAATTTGAGAAAAATATCAAATTGTGACTCATGTCTTAAAGGTAAATAAACAAAAACTTCTTTCAAATAAAAAATGTTATTAATATAAATAAAGCTTTAGAACTCTTGCGTCTTAGTTTATTTGGGTCTATTAATGTTATAAGTTTTGGAGGCAAGAAATATGTGTTTGTGATGATGATTTTTCTCGTTTTACTTAAACAATATTTCTTGCACAAAAAAAGCTTTTAACATATTTTTAAATTCGTAAAAAAGGGTTCAAAATGAATTTAAGCTAAAATTTCAAAAATTAGGAGTCATCATAAAAGAGAATTTAAAATACAAATTTGAATAATTATGTGAGAAAAATGATATTTGTTAGAATTTCTCTACACCTGAACTCCTTAACAAAATAGTGTTGTTGAAAGGAAAAGTCTAACTCTTTATGAAATGGCTAAAACTATTCTCAATGAATGTAATTTATTTAAGTATTTTTTAGCAGAAGTCATCAATACTTCTTGTTATGTACGTGTTAAATAGGATTTTATTTAGGCCTCTTGAAAAAAAATATGTTCTGATACTATGTATAAAAAAATACAATATCTCATATTTTAAAGTTTTTGGATGTGAATATTTCATTTTAGATAACAAAGATAAATTAGAAAATTTTGATGCAAAATGTGATGACATAATTTTTCTTGAGTAGTCTATGAAAGTAAAGCATATAAAGTTTATAATAAGAGAACATTTGTAGTAGACGAGTATATAAATGTCAAGTTCAATAAAACTAATGAATTTTTATAAGAAAACAAATAAATTTAGATGAAGAAAATGATGAATTGATGGAGATTCAACCACAAAAGGGTAGCATGCAAATTAAAGAAAATGTGCAAAAAGTCTCAAATAAGGAGTCATCAAATGAAAAACTTATGGATGAACAAGATGAAGAATAAATTGAGCCTCAACAAACCGTACCAAAGAATTGAAAGCATGCCTCCTCTCACGTTCTTGATCAAGTTTTAGGTATTATAGGTGATTGTATCAAAACTCGAAACTCCTCAAAGAACTTATGTGTGTTTTCAATTTTTTTTCAAATTGAACCTAAAAGTATTGATGACGTTCCAAATGATCCAAATTGAATAAATATCATGCATGAAGAATTTGATTTGAGAAAAACCAAATTTTAAAGCTTGTAAAAAAGCTCAAAGATCATCCTATAGTTGATACAAAATAGGTCTTTAAAATAAGCTATATGAAAATAGTGTCATTATGAGAAACAAAACTAGATTAATGGCCAAGAGTTACTCATAAATAGAAGTGACGAAACTTTTGCACTTGTTGCTAGACTTGAAGCAATTAGAATGCTTTTAGCTTTTGCATGTTTTAAAGATTTTAAATTTTTTTAGATGGATGTAAAATCAACATTTTTAATGGTTACATAAATAAAGAGGTGTACATTGAACAACCTTAAGGTTTTTAAAATTTTGATCTTTCAAATTAAATTTTCAAACTATCAAAAGCTTTTTATAGTTTCAATGAGATTCTTAGAATTTGGTATGAGAAATTGAGTAGAAGTAATTTTGAAAATGTGAATGTTGTCACCACATTATTTTTGAAGCATCAAAATGAAGACATTTTAGTTGTACAAATTTGTGTTGATGATATTATATATGGTGCTACTAATGAAAATTTATGCAAAGAGTTTGTCACTCTTATACAAAAAGAATTTGAAATGAGTCTTTAAGTGAACTTACTTTCTTCTTAGGAATTCAAGTGAAGCAAACTAAGTATGATACCAACGAGCACAACAACAAAGTTAGATATGAATGAGAAAAATAAACCAATTGATAAAAAATGTATAAGAGTATAATTTGTAATTTTCTTTATTTAATGACTTCTTGATTCAATATCATGTTTAGCGTATGCTTTACTGTTAAATTTCAGTCTGCTCCTAAGGAATCTCATTTTGTAGTCGTTAAACAAGTTATGAGATATCTCAAGCACACATTTGGATTAAGCATATAGTATGATAGAAACTCATCATTTGATCTGTATTCTTACACTGATGGGGACTTTGCCAGTTGCAAAGTCAATAGAAAAAATGCTAATGGTATGTGTTGTTTTCTTAGTAGTTCCCTAATTTCATGAACTAGCAAAAAACAAAACTCAATCCCATTGTCCACTACAAAAGCTGAATATATAGCTGTCAGTAGTTGTTTGCACAAATTTTATGGGTAAAGCAACAATTACTTGATTATGATATTGTTTGCTCTAACATTCTCATGAAGTTCGACAACACAAGTGCTATAGAAATGATCAAAAATCCTATTCAACACTCTAGAATAAAACATATTGATTTTAGATATCACTTTATTAGAGATAATGTAAATCACAAGAATATTATTATTGGCTATGTCGTTACTAATATTCAACTTATTGATATCTTTACAAAATCTTTGACTATATTTTTGTATGCTTAGAAGGAAAATATGGATGCTCGATGCATGATTACACGCTCGAAATATCGCGTGGCCCGACCCTCAAGCTGCATCTCCACAATCTTCTGACAGAACATCCAGATATGTCTATCAAAGCAAACTGAACCTCGCCTCACCACCTTAGGACCTGACATAAAACAAGAAGGAAAGAAAGCCAATATAAATAGCTCCATATTAGCGCATTGCCTCTAACTACTCTTTATATTACGCTATTATTTGAATCTCAAAAGGGGCCTCATCCAACCTGGGACTAAGTTGTTTAGTAAGAAGTTATCCTCTAGTGCACAGGATGATTTCAAGAATGACTTGTGCTGCAGCGACTGCGACCAAGCTTAGATACTTGAGAAAATCAACACGCGCATATCTGGCAAACTACTCACTTCAAAGAGTAGAGTAGGTGGAACAAGTCTTTGCAGGTTTTATTGATCATGTCCCCTTCCCGACAGTTGTACTTTATCTTGGGGTGTCTTTGGCTTATTTTCTGTTTACATTCCCGTCTCTTAGAAAGAGCCACTAAATAATCGGACCAGATAGGTGCAGATATCTTGACTGCGTTATCCGTTATTGAAACACAAGATGGAGACATATCGGCCTATATCCCCACCAATGTGATCCCCATTACAGATGGACAAATTTGTTCAGAAACAAAGCTCTTTTATCATGGAACTAGACCAACTAGAAAAGGTGGGAGGCCAACTCAAGGTCTCAAAGCAGTTGATGATCCTCTGAAAGGAGAGAATGCGGGAGGTCAGGCCATCCACATATCATACCATCGACTATCCATCGACAAATTGTTCGACGAGATGAGAAAGGGCCTAGTGTTTGGTGAAGGTTTTTGAAAGTGATAGGACTCGGATTTCTTTCTTTCTTTTATTTAGCCAATGTCTGAACCAATCTTCAATAATGCAAACTAAAGCTTTACATCACCTTATATTCATATATATAGACGGAACCGAGACCTTAACTTCTTCTTAATATGTTGTCCTCTTCGCTAATCGGAGTATACCACTACCAATTCAAACTAGAAATGCCTTAGTTATGTGATAAGTAGTATAAGTTCATATATTTTGATTATATAATTCCTTTATTCATAGCATTATGGTGTATATTGTACTTCTTTTTAATTCACTTTAAGAAGATAATTGGGTTCTACACCAATTGTTGTTCATTTTAGAATTTGGACAAAGGAGGAGCTACTACAGAGATTGTCATAGTTGAATCAAGCGATTATGGATTTTGAAAAGGGGGACTACTTTTACATTTTGTAAAAGGTTTGAGAATAGTTTGTCTTCAAATTAGTTTTTAACGCGCTTGGATGTTTGAGCTTTCTATTTTTTAATTTTCATGCAATTTCTTTCTATTTTACTTTTTAATCTCTTTCCATCATGAGTAGCTAATCATTTTTGTTTTAGGTTTAGATGAAGTTTAGAATTAAGTGACTTGGTGCATGCATTGTGACTCTTTTTCTCAATGAATGGAATAACAAACCTAAATAGAATTAGCTACCTTATTTAGGTTAATCTAGGTTATCGAGCGATGAAAATCATATCGAGCAACTAATAGCTTCAATAAGTAAAATATACTTGTAATTTCTAACAATAGAATTACGTTATAGTGTTCTTTGGACTTTCACATTAAAGGCATTAGGTCATTAATGTGGATGCATGAAAATGTCTTCTCCTTGGCCTAATTAGAATGTGTTACATTGGAAACTCATGAACTTCAAAGTTGAACATGAGTCTAATGCATGTTGGGTTATCATCCTAAGCACCCGCAATCCTAGATGGATTCGAAATTCTAGAACACTCATCTGATATAAATTTTCATATTATTATCGTCTTGCCCTCTTTATCTTAGTGTTCTTCTTAATTAGTTCTTATTAGTAGCGATAGCATTTTCACATCTAACATTGTTCGATCAGATAACACATTGAAACTTATCATTCTAGTAATTGGTACCTTCCCTTGGGATCGATAATATTATTATTGTGCAAGACCCCGTACGCTTGTAGGAATCTTGTCAAGTTTTTAGCATTGTTGTCGGGAAGTGTGCCAATATTTGAGTTTCGATTTTGATTGTTAATTTAGACACCTTTATTTTGTCTTTATTGTATGCCATGCTCAGGGAACTATAACCATTTAGTCTAAAAGTTGAAAAGTCTTGTCGAGCGAATTAAAAAGTTCAAAGAGCGAGAAAATAAGCAATGACCGTGAACCAAGGAGGAGGTCCGTAGATTGAGATAGCAAATGAACAACATGTGAATAAGAGGAACAATATGAATCAAGGAAAAAATCAAGGATTCAATCAACACACAGCACCTTATGTAAACACCAAAGTTGACCATAAAGACATCATCCAATGAAGGAATTGGCTAGGAGAAACTATAGAGGAATGAGTTGTAGTTTTTGTGATGCCACGGATTGCGACCAATGACTTTGAGTTGGAGTCTGAGCTCATTCAAATGGTGCAATTGAACCAATCTCAAGGTGATAGCAATGAAGACCCCACTGCTCATGTCAACTACTTCCATCAAATTTGCAACACAATTAAGATTAATGGAGCAACATAAGATGCTATAAAGATGATATTTCTTTTCTCTCTTTGAGATGAAGCTGAAGAATGGTTAGATTTCTAAACCCAAGAACATTTAACACTTGGGATGACTTGTTCGAAGCATTCATGATGAGGTTCTACCCATCAGGAAAGTTTTTCAAGCTAAAGAATGAGATTAATTGTTTCAAACAAAATAAGAATAAAAGTTTAGGAGCAGCATGAAAAAGGTTCAAGAAGCTACAAAGGCAATGCCCCCTCCATCAAGTGCCAAATTGGCTTTTCATCAAGACTTTAAACAATGGATTGACAACAACAATGAGGTTTAATATTGACTCATCACCGGCAAAAGGATCCATCATGAACCTTCCATATCTAAGGGCTTGTGACTTATTGGATCAACTAGCTTCAAATGATGATGGGTATGAAGAATCACCTGATGATCACAATCGAAGGATGAATGGTACAATGAATTGAGTGCAAAGATGGATCCATTGTGCAAATGATGTCGAGAATGAATCAACAAAATGTAAATCAAGTGGCCAATATGTGAGTGTTGTGTGTGAAGGATCACATGAGAATTACGAGTGCTTCCAAATTGAACAAGCAAATTTTGCGAGTAATCAAAAGGTGGCAAACATGCCCATAATCAAACACTTACAATCTCGAATGGAGAAATCACCCTAATTTTTGTGAAGCAATCAAAGAGAATCTTCACAACAACTTAGGTACAACCATCACCCAGAATACTACCAAGGCTACCTTATCAACTGCCTTACCAACAACAAGGGTATGAACCACATTATCAAGCTCCACATCATCCTCAACTGATTCCCCAACCTCAAAGAGAGAATAAGAAATCATGGGAGTATGCTATTAAAAAATTGACAAATTCTACTAGTGATAAATTTGATATCAAGTGGGGTAACTCGTCAACTCCATCAACTCAAGGGAAGAAAGAAGTTTGCCAATCAAAATGTAAGTTAACCCTAGAAAAAAATTCAAAGCCACTAAGTTGAGAAGTGGAAGATCCTTGGAGCAACCACAAATGGAAGTGAAGGATAAGGGAAATGAGAAGATGGAGGAATACATCGAAATTGAAAAAAAAGGGAAGAAACCAAAGCTCCAAAGCAAGCTTAAACACCTCTTCTATCATATGTTCCACCAATCCCATTTTCCCATATACTCCAAAATCCAAAGAATAATAAACAATTTGACAAGTTTGTGAATCTCTTCAAAAAACTACACATTAGCATTCCATTCATCGATGCTATTGCTTAAATGTCGATGAATGCCAAGTGTCTTAAAGAAATTATGTCCAAGAAGCAAACACTTGAATAGAACGAGACTAAGCACTCATGGAGGAATGTAATGTTGTCGTTCAAAGGAAGCTACCTCCAAAGCTCAAAGATCCGGGAAGATTTTTATACCATGCACAATAGGAGACTTGAACATTGAAAAAACTTTGTGTGATTTAAAAGCTAGTGTCTTTGATGCCTCTTTCCGTTTGCAAGAAGCTAGGGTTGAATGAATTAAATCCAACAATTCTCTCCTTGCAACTAACCGACCGATAAATCACCTACCCCATCGGAGTATTGGAGAATATGTTATTAATGATGGACAAGTTCATTGTACCAATTGACTTTATTGTTTTTGACATGAAAGAAAATAGGAAAGTCCCCATCATATTGGAGAGGCTTTTCTTAACAACGGCGGAAGCCATGATTGATGTTAAGAATGTAAAACTTGCACTCACCACTAGAGAGGAAAGGTGGAATTCGACTTATCAAAATCCACCAAGTTTCCTTCCACCACCGATCAAGTCTATCAAGTGGATTGCATTGAGGACTAACACAAGGAGTTTTCCAAGAAACAATACATCAAGACCTCTTTGAGAGATGTTTGTTGAACAAGAACATATATGGAAGTGAAGATGATGAAGTTCAAGAGATGATTTACGCCTTGAGAGTTCAACAAACCAATCTTTTCAAAGAGGTAGTATTTTTGAAGTTCTTGGGCATGGTAAAATACTTCATCACCCTTCTCACATACTTACTCCTACATTTGAACTAGAACACATCCCATCACATCTTAAATATGGATTTCTTGGTGCTAATAACTCTTTACCCATGATTGTTAATGCATCCCTAACACCTTTGCAACTAGATAAATTACTTAGGGTGTTGAGAGAAAATAAACAAATCATAGAGTGGAGTATAGTTGACCTCAATGATATTAGCCCCACAATTTGCATGCATATGATTCTATGGAGGAGGATCACAAGCCCACTATTAAGCATCAAAGGAGATTAAACCAAAATTTGAAAGAATCAGTGAGAAGAGAGACTTTGAAATGGCTTGATGCAGGTATTATATTATCCAATTTCCGATAGTTTTTTGGTGAGTCTGATTCAATGTATTCCCAAGAAGGGAGACATGATGATTGTGTGTTGAGAAAATAATTTGATTACTACAAGGACCATCACGGGTTGAAGAGTGTGTATAAATTATAGGAAGTTGAACAATGCCACCCATAAGGACCATTTCCCTTTGCCTTTCTTAGATCAAATGTTGGAGACAATAGACGACCATGAGTATTATTATATTTTGGATGGTGATTCAAGATATAATCAAATCCACATTGCACCCGAGGACCAAAAGAAAAATGCACTTTTTGCTTTCAAAAGGATGTCATTTGTTTTTTGTAATGCCCTTGCTACCTTTCAAAGGTTTATGATTATCTTGTTTTTTTTTTAATTTTATTGAATGAAGTATGGAAGTGTTTATGGATGATTTTTTTTTCTTTTTTATTTTTGAATCATATTATGTTTCATGCTTTACTCACTTGACCCAAATACTTGTTTATTGTGAGGAGATCAACTCGATTCTCAATTGGGGAAAGTATTACTTCATGAGTCAAGAGGGAATTGTATTGGTCCACAAAATCTCCTATAAAAGAATAGAGGTTGGTAGGACAAAAAATTAGTATATAAAAAGTTGCCTCCACCGACATCAGTGAGGGTGTTGAGAGTTTCCTACGCATGTTGAATTTTATCATCATTTCATTAAATATTTTATAAAAATTGCAAAACCCTTTGTGCTCTACTTGTGAAGGATGCTAATTTTGTCTTTGATGAAGCATGCTTGGAGGCCTTTAACGTGTTAAAATAGGAAAACATATCTACCCTGATCATCACAACATCATATTAGATTTTGCCCTTTAAGCTCATGTGCACCTATTTCCCTTTTTTCCTGTAAGCATGTCCTTGTCACACTTAAAATATGTCAACCTATGTATTTGGAATCAATTAATGCTGCTTTATGTTATTATTTCAAGGCTTTTGTAGGAGTTTTCACATCCTCGCACGGAGAAGTATCATAGTGCAACATCTTGCACCGGCAAAAGGACAAAGTCGCTAGAAAGCGGGAGAATTATGACAACACATGATTGGCAAGCACGAAGAAGAAAAAGTTTATTAGGCAGCACAAAAGGGAACATGTGTCGAATGCAGGCAAAGGACACAAAATTGGAAAGAAAGGAAAGGAGGAGGCATCTTTTCACATCACAAACGAGGAAGGAACTGGAACACGAACAGAAGAAGAAGAAGAAGAAGAAGAAGAAGAAGAAGAAGANACACAAAATTGGAAAGAAAGGAAAGGAGGAGGCATCTTTTCACATCACAAACGAGGAAGGAACTGGAACACGAACAGAAGAAGAAGAAGAAGAAGAAGAAGAAGAAGAAGAAGAAGAAGAAGAAGAAGAAGAAGGATCACAGAGACATAGCAGTGAAAAAACTCTGCACTTTATCTTTGCATTTTGAAAATGATGTTTGCAACTAAGCGTACATTTTGGAGTTAATCATTAGGGGATGTTGGATTCAATTTACATTTTGATTCTAATGCATTAAACTATCTTGGATTCCTATTTTTATGTTATCGTTCTGCATTTGAAGAGTTTTCATATTTCAATGAAAATGTATTCTAATCCAGAGGTTATCTTCGTTTATCCTTTTAATTCCATGTTCAGGTTAAATGGTTGGATATGTTGGAAGAGGGGCATTGATTGATCTGAATGTGTCACAGTCAAATCTCTGGTATCATTTACTATTTTGATTTTCCATTGGACGAGTTCATCATTTCATGATTATGAGAGACTTGCATGTTTTATTCAAAGTATTGAGCCATTGGAGCATCATACAATCTCCTCTTGTTCACAAACAACGGTAGAGCTCATCATCAAATTCTATATGTGTATGATGAACAGGTCATATGTTGAGAGGCCCTCGATCAAGGGACAATTGTTAGATTAACTTAGGCAAATTTTGAGCCTTACTTCTAATCTCCAATGTTGGAAGGTTAGGAGGTCAAAATGTAGATTCTTTTATCTTCTCTCTTCACCAGAATCCATTGTAGTATACAAACCCTACATAAAAAACATAATCTAAATCCAATTATTTCTGAAGCGTGACTATCTCCAAAATTCCATCCATCACTACATTACTAAATATTCTTACCTGTGATTATCAGTTGTTTCATTTCTGAATTTTTTTTAAAATATAAATATTAGCTAGTTGATATTTTTCATTTTTAATCCATCTCCATCATTTTTCCTGTGATTAGGTTGTTACACTAGATTAGGGTGGTTTAGTCTTTATAATTGCTTTAGCTTTCTCTATGGATTCAATACTTGAACTACTGCAATTGATCGTTGTGCACTTGCAACATCATTATGTTGTCTAAGGTTTAAAATTGATAGTCGGTTGACCGTCACCATTCAGAATATACAATGTCACAACCCAACTTGCATACTTGTGCATGAGGCTGATTGTGATTGAATACTAGATTGCACACATCAATTCCCATCTTGCCTTTTTTAGCTTAGTGTTCTTCTAAATAAGTGCCTATTAGTAGTGATGATACCGTTTTCACATCTAACATTAATCATTTAGTATAACACATTGAAAATTATAACTTTAGTACTTGACACATTTACTTGTGGGATCGATATTATTATAATTACGCAATACCTTGTATGGTTCCTGGAAACTTGTCATTATGCAAGTATCATTTTTAATCTAAATTGAACTTCAATATTGTGTTGCACAACACATACATTTGTTGTTCATGGATTTTTGAATTAACTTGAAAATTTATTGTTCGAAAACTAGACTGAGTTGGTCGAACTCACCCAAAAAAGGCTCGACAAACTTACACCACATAATCAAAGGCCAGTCAAACCTAGTTGACTAGGTCTGGCAAACCTTGACTTAAGAACATCTCAAAACCCAATGTTGGTCGACTGACCTTGGATAAGTCCGACCAACCTTCACTTATGAAACATACCTAACGCATTTCTTGACTCATTTCATCTCATTTTCTCTCTTCCATTTCTCTATCCTATTCACAACGCTCGACCAACTTCCTCGTTCGACCTCTGATCTGAGGCATTCTCTAGATAATCAACCCTCTCAGAGTTCTTCTCTATCACCTAAAATGTATCTTAAATGCATTGCTAAGCCTAGGCGATTCTCTTATCTTGAAACCCTAGGTCTTCGTTTCCCCTCCATGTTCACCCTTATTTCTTGTCCAAAATCTTAGACACTTGCTTTAATTGGTCATGTTTTTTTTATTCCCCCTTGCTTCTGAACATGTTTTATTAAGTTTGCACACATTCGATTCTACTCTTCCATCTTGATCACCACCTATTTGATATAATGTCAAAATGAACCTTTCATCGTCGTGCCTCTGTGAACACTAGAGAACCGTCTAGTGATCGGAAGGTGGTTATTCGTGGAAACGAGTTTCATACCATTCATAATCCTCCACCTAAAGAACCCGAACCAATTGTATCTCGACCTTCTCACTAAAGAGGTTATGATGATTTAAATTCGTAAGTCAATAGTTTGTCGATTCTTTTGATAGGCTTATGCCAAAAGAAAGAGGTAAACACTATTGTTGGGATTTTCTTGATCTGCCACATGTAAAGGAACATGTAAAGGATCTCTTTCTTCATATATTGGCATAATCTTCTAGATATTCAAGATCTTATTTATCCTGACCTTGTTTGGTTGTTTTATTCGAATATGATTGATGCGAGAAATCTGATAGCACAAACGCTAGCAAGTGCACTAGTTGCACAAGTAATAAAGAGATGAGTAGAGTGTCGAACCCACAAGGACTGATAAATTTTACATTTCAGAACTTTATCTTCAAATCCAAATAATAAAAGATTTTCAATGAATCAAGTGAAATAAAAAAAAGAAAGAAGAGATAAAAGATGAGAAGAAAAGAAAAGATAAATGATCGATAGAGAAGATGATTAGGATTAAGACTTATCTCTCCACTGATATTATCTCTTAGATAAAATAATCAATTAATCCTGCAAATCTTGTGACGGTAGAGTTGTGTTAAATGTATAGGACTCCTTTTAGATGACTTAACTACCTTAATTTAATATTAATTTGAGAAGGTTCGAACCAAATTAATCTCAAATTAAATTGAATCAAGATGCAGTAAACAACAAACCATGAATTGTTAAGTCTCTCACGAGTAATTAACAACCCACAATCTGCAAATTCCGAAACAGATAGATGTAGAAAGACTTGCACTCAAGATCTCAGAAAACAACCTAGAAAACACCGAAAAACGGATAGCGTCGACTAAGAATATGGATCGTTTCCAGGTGATGAAATGCGTGACTCGAAACGGCCAAGAAACGGGAGACAAAATGAGTCATTTCTCTAGGAAAATGGATCGTTTTTAGTTGGAGAAATAAAATATTTCAAAAATCTGAAAATCCGATTTTAGAGAAATTTCATTAGTAGTATTTCTCGATTAAAACCAATGAGAATCTCAATTAAATGATAATAATAAGAATATGCTGCAAGTTCACAGAGATTTAATAATAATAATAATAATAATAATAATAATAATCCGAGAACTAATTAGGGTTAAACGAGAATTTTCCCTAAACACAAATTAGAATAATACTAAGCCCAAAAAATAAGAATAAAAAATAAAAGAAATCTGCAGAATGATGTCGTCTCCTAGATCTTCAATGGAACTCCTAGGCTTCCCCTCCAAAGATTGGTTTCTCGGCTATTCAAAAATATGTAGAAATATGAGGAGCAATTCTCTGTCTGATCATGAGATCTTTGCATGTCTATGTATAGGGTAGAATCGACCTTCAAGGGGTCTCCAAGTCTTCTACAAAGTTGAGATGTTTTCAAATTTTTTCCAAGTCAAAAATAGGAATGAATTTAAAATTTTCAATTAAATTCGTAATCCTCCTTTAGGCTGAAATTTAAAGCACCAAAACTCTTCCAAATCTTCTCAAATATGATTTCTTTTGATCCCCAAAGAGTTATAATAAGATAGGAGTCATTTTCCAAGTCATATTAGAGAGAATAATGATAAAATCTTCTAATTTCTTTTCAAATTCGTAGCTTTCTCTTGGACTGAATTTTTGGAATTTAAAACTCTCACAAATTCATTAGGAATTTATTTCTAATAGCTCCCAATGAGTTGTATAACGATTAGAAGTCTTTTTCAAAAAGTTTTGACTGTTTTTTAGTCAAATTCTTCAAAAGAATCATTCCTAGTTGGAATAGGAAAAGTTGAAAGTCATTTTTCAATTAAATTTCCTCAAATGAATCAATTGCTATTTGAAGTAGGAAATGCTAGGAATCTTTTTAATTGACAATCTTCAAAATAATAAACTCATAGTTGAAATAGGAATCGTGTATTATCTCTCACATCCCATCATCTTTTGACTTGAATTTGAGTTCAAATTGTGTGTGTAGGATCTAGATGGCACCAAGAGGGGGGGGGGTGAATTGGTGTATTAAAATTTTTTACTCTTTTCTTAATCTAGATGTGTTATGACAGCGGAAGCATACATATAAATGTAAACACAAACAGAGAAGAGAGTAGAGAGAAAAACAAATAGCACACAAACATCAAGTTTGTTATCGAGATTCGACCGAACTTTTGGCCTACGTCTCCGCTCCGATCTTCTCCCACGAGATCTTCGGA
>LTAE01007241.1:0-15721 GCA_001647135.1 Pontederia paniculata
TATACTAGTCGACCTCTTCATATCTTTGGTCGACCGTTCATGCTTCTTCTCTCCATTGCATATCTCCTTCTAATGCTGGTTGACCGCTTAATATACATAGGATGCCCACTGCACACATGTAGTTCTGATATAATTATGCGTGCACTGGTCGTCCACTCCTTCAGCTTAGGTCGACCGCTACTCTGAACTTGTATGTATCCTGTTACATAAATCAGCTCAACAAGTTCATCAGTATAGGCTGAGTTCACTTTAGAAATTTGTGATCATTCAAAACATTCTCGGGATCCTAGATTCAACAAATGATACTTGTGAAACTATATTCAGAACACTCTATGACCGTTATGAGTTCTTGGTAATGCCATTTGGATTAACTAATGCACCAGCTGCCTTTATGGACATGATGAATCGGGTTTTAAGACCTTTCCTAGATCAGTTTATTATCGTTTTCACTGATGACATCTTAATTTATTCCAAAAGCTATGCCGAACATGAACATTTAGGGTTATTCTACAAAAGCTTAGAGATGAAAGGTTATATGCAAAATTCAATAAATGTGAGTTTTGTATTGATCATGTTATGTGTTTGGATAATGTGATATCCAAAGAAGGCATATCAGTTGATCTATCTAAATAGGAGTCTATAGTAAATTGGGAAAGGCCGACTAAAGTTATTAAAATTAGAAGTTTCTTGGGGTTAGCATATTATTATTGAAAATTTGTGGAAGGTTTTTCTATTATTGACACATCTCTTGCCAGACTAACATGTAAGAACATTAAACTTGTGTGGTATGATGAATGTGAAAAAAGTTTTTAGGAACTTAAGAAGCGATTCACAAGTGCACCTGTCTTGATTATTCCATCTGGTTTCGGTGGGTTTGTCGTATATAGTGATGCATAACAAAAATATTTGGGATGTGTTTTAATGCAATGTGGTCAAGTAGTGGCATACGCATCAAACAATTAAAAGATTATGAACAAAATTACCCTATACATGATTTGAAACTTGCTGCCATTATTTTTGCACTGAAGATTTGGATACACTATCTATATGGAGAAAAGTTTTAAATACATATATAGATCACAAGAACTTGAAAATTTTTTTCTCATAAAAGGAGTTGAATATGAGGCAAAGAAGATGGATGGATCTCGTAAAAGTCTACCATTATTCCATTCTTTATCATCCTGGAAAGGCAAATACGGTAGCTGACGCACTGAGTAGGAAATTAGCTTGCATAGCTAACTTGGTGATAAGGGAATGGAAACTTCTTGAAAAATTAAGAGATCCAGACTTCATATTTTTAGATAAGAGTTCTAATGGCATATTGGCTAAAATGAGAGTAGAACCAATACTTTTGCATAGGATCAAAGAAGCTCAAAAAAAATGAAGGAGGTGGGGGTGGAGTGGTAAGGAGCTCCTCCCTGCTTAATGGAGGTCTCGAGTTTGAGCCCCCTGGATGCAGTAATTTCCATTGAGAGCCTCACCCACCATAGCCAGGTGTTCGACCCGAGGTGACACAGATTAGTCGGGTGCTGGTAGCCCCGGACACTATGGGGACAACCCAAAAAAAATAAGCTCAACAAAATGACTCTCAATTATTGGCACTTGAAAGTACAAAGGAGGATGAAAGAAATGTAGATTTCCAAATCCAGCAACATGGAATATTGGGATCCAGGAATAGGATTTGTGTTCCTAATGATATTGAAGTGTGAAGGATGATTTTAGAAGAAGCACATCGAACTTCCTATAGTCTACATCCTAAAAGTGCAAAAATGTATCCGAATCTTTAGAAATATTATTGGTCGAATGGTATGAAGAAGAACATTGTAGTATTTGTATCTAAATGCTTGATATCTCAACAAATAAAAGCATAACATCAAAGACCTTGAGATATGTTACAACCACTTCCTCTACCTCAATGGAAATGGAAAGATGTAATAATGGATTTTGTTCAAGGAATACCAAGAACTAGTAAGGGGCATAATGCAATAAGGGTTATTGTTGTCCGGTTAACAAAGTCGGCTCATTTTATACATATAAGAATGGATTATCGTTTAAGGAAAAAAACACATATATATGTTCAGGAGATCTTAAGATTACTTAGAGTGCCAATTAGTATCATCTCTAACGGAGACCCCCGTTTTACATCTCATTTTTAGGTAGCTTTGGAAGTAGCTTTTGGGTACTAGATTGCAATTTAGTTTTGCTTTTCATCCACAAACTGATGAGCAATCAGAAAGAACTATCAAAACTTTGGAAGATATGCTTAGTGCATGTGCTTTGAATTTTGAAGGCAATTGGGATGAACATATCTATCTTATAGAATTTGGCTATAATAATAATAGTTATCAAAATAGTATCGAGATAGCACCTTATAAGGCATTATATGGTGGAAGTTGCAGGTCACCTATTGTTGGAAAGAAGTTGTTGAAAGAAAACATACAGGTCCAGAGTTAGTTCAAACCACCACTGATAAAATCAAGGTTATTTATAAAAAGTTAAAAGTAGCACAAAGTAGATAGAAGAGCTATGCTGATAATCGACGAAAGCCTCTTAAATTTCAACAAGGAGATCATGTATTCTTGAAAATATCTCCAACAAAAGGAGTTACGAGGTTTGGAAAGAAAGGTAAACTAAGTCCAATATATATAAGTTCATTTGAAATACTTGAACAAGTTGGGTCGATGGCCTATCGTTTAGCACTGCCTCCTGATATGGGTAGTGTGCATAATGTATTTCATGTATCTATGTTGAAAATGTATCAACTAGATCCATCACATGTGATAGAATATGAACCTATTAAATTGAAAGAGGTCATATGATGAACAACCTATTCGCATCTTAGACCGGAAGGAACATGCTCACCAGTCTAAAATAATTCCTTTGGTGAAATTTTTGTGGCAGCATCAAAATGTTGTGGAAGCTACTTGGGAGACAGAACGAGATATGCGTGATCGGTATCCATATATCTATTCGATCATTAAGGTACACAAATTTCGAGACAATTTTTTTTAAAAGGGTGTAGAATTAATATATGTGACCTAATCCATATAAGATTATATGTGTTAACGTTATGCTATATGATTTATGTGCATTATAATATTGGTGCTGAAACATAAACTTCATCTTTAGTTGTTGTAATGCAAAAAATGGTGAATTTTTGCTTAAGGCATAAAACATGTTTTTTGAAAATGTTAGAATTTAGAAAAATAAAGTCTTGGTAATTGTTCCCCTATGTTTAAGTATTTTAAATGTAATTTTTAATGAATTCTAGGTGATATTTTAGTTAGGTAGAAAGAAGGCGCAGAAATGAAAAATTACTAAAACTATCAATTTTGTTCTTCAATCCAAAATTTAGATTTTGAATCTTTGAGAATTAATATTTTTAGATATTTTATTTTGAACCCAAATGGAGAGGGGGGGATTTCTTATTTACATGTAATGTTTTAAGTAAATGAATAATCATGTGTCCGCAAACACCCGACCTTAGGTCAGTAATTCCATACATTACCCACAATATATAGACTTTCTACCAACTTCATCTTATATTTTTACCACCCCCATCTGAGCTAAGAGTGAGAAGCAAAGAAGACAAGGAGAAGTTGGAAAGAGAAGGAATTAAAAGGGATCTTAAGTGTTGTCTTGTGGTAAATATTCTATAATTATTTCATAGATTTCATTTATGGAATTCTTGACCTAGGGTTCTTTCATTCTTGGAGATTTCATTCATCTATAATCCCAATTTTAATTATGAAGCAGAACACGTCCTAATCTCATGACAATTGTGAAGTAGAACAACCTCATCTAGAGACAAATCTGATGTTGAATCTTTGTAAAGTGATTTGATGTCTTTAAATAAAGAATATGAAACTAATTGTATTAAGACTTCTTTGAGTCTAGTTTCCATGGGCTCTGGAATGGCGTCAATTAGAGATATATAGATAAAGTTATGTACTAATGTTTAAGTGTCTACCCTGTTGTCTAATGCCATATCTAGTCCAATTTGCAAATTTATTATGCAACCTTTTGCTTTGATATCTATTATTGATATAATTACTAAAGTCAAGATTCAATTACAACTGGAACTAACTCAGAATGTCATGTAAAGCTATATTTATAAATTATTAAGTGTACCCACGTGTGTGCACAATACATGTGTTAGATTCTTGAATTTACTGTGATCATTTCAAAATGAAATAATTTTAATAATTTTATGGTTTAAAATTTTGGAAGTAAGTATTAAGAGAAAATTACAAGAACTGATAAACATGTTTACAAATTTATATAAATTTTACAATGACTCTCACTTTGTCTGCCAGAGTATGAAATCAACACAAAATTTAAGTTAGTTGCTAATTTTCCTTAAATCAAACCTTAATAAATTATATCTAAAACCTTTATGTGTAATCCTATAGAAGTTTGTATTCAGGAAAATTTGAAATGGTAGTATTTAGATTTGTATAATATAGGTTATGAATTTTCTTTCAATAAATATGCAATCTGCCATGTTGTAAGAGATACATATATAAGATAAGTTGAATTGCTTAAGTTTTAGAACACATAGGTTGTTAAAGTGATTGGAACTATGTGACTATCTAGATATCATATGACATGTATTAAGTGTTAGGTATTTTATTTTAGTATTCGCATAGTAATAATATTAAATATGTTACTATTTTAGGATTAGAGGAGTAAGATACATGAAGAGTGAATTACGTTTGTTGTTACTGCTATAAGCTAAGTTGATTTCTCCTAGCATATGTATTCACCATTTTCAATTTGATAGGATCAAGATTGTGATATGTTTTGAACATGCCTCTTGGTAATATGATATTATAAATATGTATTTAATGGTTTACATGCTTTTATGCTTATGAAAATCAAGGTATAATATAAGAATTTACATGATGTACCACTATTACATTTCAATGTCCGATCAATATGATTCAGAATATGATATTTGCTATATGTGAATGATATGATTTGATCTTTCATATGCATATATTTGTATCATGCATTCACATGAAGGATGGTTGGAGCAACGTGCTACATCGTTGATCACGATGGGAGCCACCTCTAGAATCCCAACCGACCAATATGATTCCCCAAAAATGGGATGAGGTAGAATGGTGCTAAGTGTCATGGGGAGCTATATGGATCCATAGGGGGGCCACCTCTAGAATCCATTCTATAATTTTTTTTATTTGTTCCCTAGGAAGGATGATTATACAAACTAGCCAACTGGTGATCTGTGCATTCATGAGATTGATGCATAATCGCATAAGTTTGATATGCCCTTAATGATATTTGATACATTTTGAGTATGTTTGTACTTATTAGTATGTTTATTGTAAGTTCAAAGTTAACATTATAAAAAATAATTTCTTATTTATTGCGTTGTTGAGTTATGCATGTTTTGTTTATGATATCTCCGAATTAATTAGTGGTAACACATAGACTATGAGTTATTAACTTATTGAGTTGTTATTTATTCACATTGTTGTTTCAACATTTTTCAGATCAATAGGGCTTGTTGGATCACACGAGTTGATAGTCTTGCTGGGTTGTAGAGTCCTTTTGAAGGCAAGATATATAAGAGATATGTGCCTCTCAACATCCTTTATAGAGGATCTTTTTGTCCCTCTTTTTTTGTTATTATGTTGAGATAGTTGTATTTTTATGCAATGTAAGAGTAATTTTTATTCCTTGTAAAAAGAAATAGTTTGCATAATATGAATCATATGTAGACTTGCTCTGAATGATCGAATATAAATTGTCAAGGAATGTTATTTGTGAGCGTATCACTTCTCGATATTAACTACAATATAATTAGTATGCATGGTTTATTCTCATGATTATCTCTAATTGAACTATACCATATTTTCATAATCTTATTCGATCGTCCGTGATAAAAAATGTCATGTCTTCCGGGTTAAACCAATGCTTAAGCTTGGGTCGTGATAAAAAGTATCCTTGTTGCTAAATGAAATTAGATCTTGCATGAATTTAAGAGAACTCTTTTTTTTATTAAAATCATGCGTTCTAAGATTTATAAAATTTATTTAACATAGATTAGATCATACTTGAGAAGTTTGCACCGCCGTCTTGATCGTCCTCTTAGAATCACAGACGTGATTCTAACAGTATCCACACCAAGACCAAGATGAACTTGCACTCAGAGGGGAGAGAACTCTTATGAAGAATTAGACGAATCTCATAAGAGAATTCATATGTTTATAGATAGGTGATAGTAACTAACTCAACCTCTTTCTCCCTTTTGGCGATCGTGAGCAAATCATATCTCTAGTCAACTTTTGACCGTCTAGTTAACCATCAATCATAGTAATTAGAGTTAGGGCATACATATCTGCCAGGAACTCCCGTTGCAACTCAATTTACCATGTTTTATATGGATAAACATTTATCAAATTTTCATGTGCAACATGATGAGATTAGGTATGTGCAAGGCACATAAAATATCTCATCGAATATTTGAATCCTCCATTCAAATTCATATTTAAATATCTTGTCTCTGAGTGACCCATTAGGTTCATATCACTACAGTCATAGCAGTTATATATCCAAAGTATCCACTACACAATTATCAATAGTACCATCTATTAATGTTCCCAACTTATGTGTAGTCTCTTATAGACCGAGAGTGACACCTAGCAATATATCATGGCATCCATAGTGATATAAAATTTAGTGAACCTTTGGAATGATTTTTATATGTGTATAATTCTTCTACAATTTTATGTCCAAAATGAGAAAAATAGGACATGATGGAATATTAGATCCCTAATCTCGATATTAATCATTTGATTAATGAAGACATAATGCAAATAAATAACTCATTCTCTTCATGTTGAGGCCACAAACTTTGCATAATTCTTTATTGATCACTTAGGTCATCCCTCAAATAGGAGTCGTAGATCCCTTATTGAACAATCATATTCCTTCACATGCTTCTAATATCACCAATAGACGTATTAATACAATTGGATTGTTGTTAATGTTATCAAATAAACATCATTAACATGCAAGACATCAATAGTATCTCATGTCAAAGGATCACACAATCATTTCATTTGAGAAATCTTGCTAATAGTCCAACCATCAAGATTCTCATGTAGGTACATTTAGTGAACTTGTTCTCCAACAAGCACCTGTGTATTTATCTTAATGCATAATGAGAACTAGCATTGTCAAATCATTGACCGATAAATTACACAGTCACCTAGATTGATGTTACACTATCATCAATCCATTAGGTGACAAACATATTTTAAAGTGGACTTCATGAATCTCATATTATGATCTTATAATATTTCGTGTGTCACAACTAGACTTAATGGACAATGTCATTAAATCATATTTAAGACATATAATGGGAATATGCCAAGAAAATTTAGAAGTCAACATGATTAAATAATATTAGATCAGGTTTGTTTAGGGAACACTAAGCGTTAAACCAAAAATCTCCCAATTCCTTAAACCTAATATATGACAAATTTCAAACTCATCTTCTCAATATGCTTATTGAATTAGATACAAATAATGGTTTAGTCAATGGATCTATCAAATTATTCAATATTCTCATCATTAGATACTTAAGATCTGATATACTTTGGTAATCATTAACCAACAATCTTTGTGATGGATGTGCTTTTACTTCTGATGAGTACTCAGCTCAATCATTTATGATACCACTTCCCTATTATCACAATAAAGTCATTTGAAAGAATCATGAGCTCAGAACTATACTCTTATATCCATGCAACTTCCTTTGTGTCATTTGATGCAGCAACATATTCAACTTCTGCGGTGGAGTCAGCTATTATATTTTACTTAAAACTCTTCCAAGTTGCAGCTTCTCCATTCATAGTGAATATATACCAAAGCTGGATTTCTGATCGTCGACATTGATGTAATCTCCATAAAGTAAGATATAATCCTTTGTTCTTCTTAAGTGTTTGGATATTCTTAACAACAATCTATTGTTCTAAACATGGATTCGGTTGATATCTACTAGCCACACTAATAGCTTAACTAATATCAAGTTTTCTACATATCATAGCATACATTATGCTTCATACTGAAGGATATGGAGCTCTTTTCATTTACTTTCTTTCCTCATCATTATGAGACACCATATTTTTTGAGGAAATGTATAGCATGTCTGAATGGTAACAATTCTCCTATTTGGATTTTCATACCAAGAGCATATTTGTATCTTTTAAATGTACTTGGATTAAGAAAAACTTATTATTCTTCTTGATCTATCCTTATAGATCTTTATATCAAGAATATAGGTTACTTCTCCCAAACTCTTCATTCTTTACATCATTTTTAATGAGTAAAACATCATCAACATGTATTACAAGGAATACTATGTTCCTCCCACTAATCCTTTTTTACGCACATAATTTAGAATGCGTGACATTAGTGGGTGGAGAGACATTTTGAGGTATTTTCTTATATAACTTGTGGGTTTTGAATTTCTTCAAATTGAATATTGCTCCCACTATCCTCTTGTAGTACAAATTCTCGTTCGAGAAAAGTGACATGCCCCTAAACTATCTTTAGGATATCCCACAAATATTTCTTTTATGCTCTAGTCTCAAACTTATTTACACCCACTATCTTTATGAAAGTTGGGCAACCCCAAATCTTAACATGCTTAATATTGAGTTTTTTTTCTACCGTATCTCATATGGTGTTTTCATAACAATTTTGAGGAACACTCTATTTAACAAGTAAGTAATAGTTTCTAGAGCATAACCCCAAAAAGAAATTAGAAATTTGGTGTATGATATTATTGATCTAGCCATATCAAATAAGGTTAGATTTCTTCTTTTAGATATACTATTTAATTGTAGAGTAAATTTGATGTTTACCATGTACCAACTCAAGCAAATATGTAACTCTTATTTCATTTTTAATAACTTGTTGATTGGTCAATTTTCCTCATAAGCATGATTCACAAGTGGGACAACCTTTATTAATGAAGGAATTAAGCATTTCTTTTGATCCAAATTTCTTGATTCTATCAATGCTAGTAAGACCAAGCTTTAAGTGTTACAATACGCTTGATTCATTTCATCTCACTTGCGCTTATTATTATTTTCAACTATAAAAAAATATTAAGTGTTTGTAGTCATTATAGACCATGAAATGATATGCCTTCGGCAATTATATCATCATTCAAATAAATCATATAACTATCTTTATCGACAACAAGTTCATAATATGTTCTTATAAAGTAAAATGGAAATAAGATCATTGATAATGTTAAAAACATCACAAGCAGTGTATGAAATCTAAAATTAGGTGATAAATCATACGCAATGGATAGTACAAAGAAAAAAAATCCAGTATATTCAGCATCTGATGATGAATCATTCGCAATGGATAGATGAATTTGTCCTTTGTGCACTGACGTAGTTCTTTACAACTCCTACAACATATTTCACATATGAGATGCATAACCAGAATCTTTTGCAATTTTGTAGAATGAGAAAAAAATCAATAAAATTGATTTGTACTAATAAGGATTTAAGCATATCTTTGCCCTTATTTGTTGAAACTACAGCAAGATACTCTTTGAAAATTTGTTTCCAATGTCCATTTTTCTTAGAGAAGTGACATTTCACTCCTAATTTGAAGTTTTATTTGCTTTTCATGTCGACCTTGTCTTTTGTTTTGAAGTTTTTATTCTTTGCCTCCTCTTTACCTTATGTTTTGGGAGAATTTTTTGTTTCAGAAGTAGAATCAATCATCAAAGTTGTCTTTGATTGATCTTAAGAACTTTTCTTCATGTCATCCTCTGCTACATTTAGAATATGGAGTAACTCATGTACCTCTGGTTTTTTTCTTTTGCATATGATTATTCATTATGAATTCATATGATGGAGGCAAGGAGGAAAGGTTTGTGTCACACCCCAATATTTTGCAATGTGTTTTTTAGTTCTCAGGATCATACAAGTCGTTATAATAAAGTTTTACATCTTATTGGGTGACTTAACTATAAATTTATCTTTAGTATATAATTTCATTTCAAAATTCTATTCTTCATCCAGATGCACATAAGTTTACTTCAGCTCAAGGAGATGTTTTGCCTTCGACAATCTGAGTGGTTCAAAGAGTAACAATGAGTTTTTATAATAAAAATTGAGATCTCTATAAATTATTCACTGCATCTTAACAGGATCTAAGTAAAATAATTTACAAGGTAAGGGAACTATTCCTTTCCAATCATTATAAATAGGAGCCGTTTGGATGCAACAAATTATGTTCTTGTTAGTCCTCAATAACTAATCATTTAGACAAATAAATTTTTATTTAGTGTTTGGATGAAAAAAGTATAATGATGCAGAACTAAAAAGTTGATTAGATGTTTTAGTTCGATGGATGTTTGGAAAAATCCTAGAACTAAAGAAATATCATTAAATGAGAAAAAATAATTTTATTTATAAAATTGTAAATAATATATTATTATTATTTGAAAAATATTAATATAGAATAAGAAGATATTTCAAACAAATTTATAAAAGAATACTAAATTAATCTTATTTGTAAAATTTAATTAGTAGTATTTTTTAATGATATTACAATTTTATTATCTCATGCGCTAGACTTGAAAAAACAAAAAATAATTTCTCTTAATAGCTTAATTAAATATAAAATATTAATGTTATATTAATTGAGTTAATTAACATTAACACCAAAAAATAAGATGATATAGAAGTAAAGTTAATAAAATAGTAACGTAAATAGTAAATACAAATAAAAGGGAAAGTGAGCATGAATTAATCACTTAATTAAATGTAAAAAATAACTTAATTTAGTGAGTTAATTATAAGATCAATTTACTAAAAACCATGAATGAGGGTTAAGCACATATTAATATTAAAGTACATTTTTTATAATTATTATAATTTATTATTATTTAAAATTTTAACTTAATGTAGTAAAACATAATTAGTCTAATATATATAGTATTATTATTACTAATGTATAATAAATAATAGAATTATATATTAATAATAAAATAATAAAGATATAGATTTAAAATTAGGTGGATCTACTTTCAGGCCTATGCAAAAGACAAAAAAATTAAAAATATAACTTGGTTTTGGCCTTCAACAAGAACCAACTGAGTTCTTGCTAAAGGCAAGGAGAACCATGGGCGTTGATTGGAATCATGGTTCCTGTCATCATTATTATTTTTGTGCCTGTTTGGTGAAACTGATGGGAACTAAGGCTGATTGTGGCCCTAGTTCCCATGTTCAAATAAGGTCTTAAGATTCTCAATCATACTTTAGTCTCCGACTTATATTTCCGCAACCTAATAAGATCTAAGAGTACATGTCGTCTAAACTTGACCCATCAATCTAACGAATATGAAATAAGAACCATATTAAAATCCAATAATATGGGCAAAGCTAATGTGATGTTTCATTTCATTTATATCAAATATTTTAAGAAATTTTCATACTAATTCGCGCAAGGATTATGGTCCAATAGTATGGAAAAAATAAGCACATGTGATTTATAGTTCTATTAATTCCTATTGATAGAATAGTATGTTTGAGGTTCACAACCTCGTATGTTATAAGCTTAGTATTTTAAGAAATTATAAACTTAGTGTTCTAATTGATCCATCAATCTAATGAATATGAAATAAAAATTATATTAACCCCCAAAAATATGGGCAAAGTTAATCTAATGTTTTATTTCGATTACATCAAATGTTACAAGAAATTCTCAAACTATTTTTCACAAGAACTATTCTCCAATAATATGGGAAAAAATAATCACATGTGATACATAGTTCTACTAATTCATGTTGATGGAATACTATGTTTGAGGTTCATAACCCTCACCCATTATAAGCTTAATATTCTCAAGGGAATTTATTGAACTCAAGTATTAATAATTAATTTTACACAGCATCATATGCAATTATAAAATATAAAAATAAAACATAAAAATAAAACATAAAAATAAATATTGGTATTTGAAATTTGGAAGATAAACCAATTTCATCACATAAATAATTTATGAATTACTGAAATTAATAAGTATAATGAAACAATTTGACACAAAATAAACAAAATTTATCATGTACAATATCAAAAAATCAAATAATTATTTAAAGTCATCATTTTTTTATGAACAATTTATTTTAAATACTTTCAAAATATAATTATCCCCAACATTAAATCTTTAATCAATGTTAAACTATTTAAAAATTATCTAGAGATTTAAAATAATAATTTAAAATTATTATTCAAAAATAATCTTTTGGACATTCCGAAATTAATTGGATGAATATTTGAACCAATAATACTGCAAATGAGTTAGAATATGAGAAGTTGGTTTCTCAGCCCTTCAGAAATATGTAGGAATATGAGAAGTAATTTTCTGTCTCTCTTTTTTTATTTTCTTCTATTGATTTTTCTTCTCTCTCCCCTCTCTGTCTCTCTTGAGAACCTTGTATGTCTATTTATATGGTAGAATCAATCTCCAAGGGGTCTCCAAATCTTCCACAAAGTTGAAATATTTTCAAATTCTTTCCAAATCAAAATAGGAAAGAATTTATATTTTTTTCAATTAAATTCGTAACTCTCCTTTAAGCTGAAATTTAAACCATCAAAACTCTTCCAAATCTTCTCAAATATGATTCCTTTTGATCCCCAAGGAGTTAGAATAAGATAGGAGTCCTTTTCCAAGTCATATTAGGAAGAAGGATGATAAAATTTTCTAATTTCTCTTCAATTTCGTAGCTCTCTCTTGGGCTGAATTTTTGGACTTCAAAACTCTCTCAAATTCATTAAAAATATGTCTATAATAGTTTCAAAGGAGTTGTATAATGATTAGAAGTCTTTTCCATTAAGGTTTGGCACCTTTTCCTAGTCAAATTCTTCAAAAGAAGCATTCCTAGTTGGAATAGGAAAAGTTGGAAGTCCTCCTTCAATTGAATTTCTTGAAGTGAACCAATTCCTATTTGAAGTAGGAAATGCTATGAATCCTTTTAATTGAAAGTCTTAAAATAATAAACTCATCAAAAAGTATATAATATCGAATAGTGCGATTGACTCATTCTATCATTTGCAGTATTTGCCATGAATTGATGTCATTTGGTCTGAAAATTAATCATAAAGAGTGCTGAGGTAGAATCTGACTCATTAATGAAATATGAATTGAAATAACTAAAACAATGCATGAATTAATGTAAAATACTAAAAAAATAATATAAAATAGATGCATGTAATATGTATATTTTTGCATGCATCAAATATCCCCAAGCTTGAATACTTGCTTGTCCCCAAGCAAAAACTAAAGACAAAGCTCGAGAATCAAAAGAATCCATCATTGCTTCCATCCTACCAATCAATATTTTTCTCATGTTGTTCTTTTGCACAACCGTCGCCAAAGTATCTATTCTCAAATTAAGAATCCCAACTTTGTAAAAATTCTGAACACAGACATATTTAAACATTTCTAATCCAACCTCATAAGATATAAAAATATAAAGTTAATCATATAAAAATATTAATGTTGAAAATATAAAGTAATAATTGAGCTTAAGATATTTAAATACTGAAATTCAGTTTTTCTTTTTAACTTTTTTTTTCTTTTTTTCATTTAAGTTCAATTTTGAATTTAGCTGTGATTTGAATACTCCGGTGTTTACCCATATTGCACAAGGTGGTCCATGTAACATGCTTTCAATTAGTGGATTCCAGACCAATTGGCCTTAGGTCACCAGGCATGAAACCCTACGGATTTAATTACCTGGACACACCAAGATTCCAGATAACACTTTTGCAACTTTAAACAATTAAAATTTTCAAAATTCCACAAATTCTTACACTTATTTTTCCAAAATATGCATACGCTCAAAAATTACTTAATGCGTTCAATAACAATGCAACTATAATCATAACTAAATAAGAGAAAAATAAAAGCAAGCTGGACAAGAAAATGTAGTACTTAGTTCATAATTTTACTCAGCAGCTCTCTACTTTTCCAATACCAAATACATAGGTGATAGTTGATAAAAAGGACAATAATTGGGTTTCATAGATTAGCAAGGTGTCTAAAAGTTAGTGCTAAAAAGTCAGTCAAGATTAGCAAGCTAGTTAATTTGACACAAGATAATGCAATTTTTTTCTAACATTTTCTAATGCAATATAATGCAGTACATTATGCAAACAAAAGCAAACAACAACAATATTGCAGATGATAGATAATGCATGATCATGCACCATCCCCAAGCTTTAAATCTGACACTATCCTTAGTGTTGAAAAGCTTCCAGAGATAACAAAATAATAACAAAATGCAGAAACGAGAAAATGCATGAAAAGAAAATATACGACCTGAGTGTCATTGTGAAAGCGCAGTGGTGTCGGCAAAAACTTTGAGGCGTCGTTGAAGACAAAATAAAATGGCCCGCGCTGAATGATGAGATGATGTGCGTTGAAGGTGATGAAAACGGTCCGTTATGGAATCTTACGACCCGTAATATTTATGCAGCATGTGAAGCTTGCGGCTCAATTTTATCAGGGGTGTAGTAGATGGTAGCGGGTTGTGATGTCGAATTGGAATATGATAAGATCTTACGGTGTTATCAGATGGTCGTGATGAAACTCACGGGCAGTAGGTTGGGTATTTTCATTTGGTTTGCGACTGCCAGAGGTGACTTACGGTCCGTGAAAGGTGATCACGACTTGTGACATGTTGAGGCCCAAAATGTTGGCTACGGAAAAGACCGTGATGGAAGCATCACGGCTTGTTATGCATCAAGTGTAGCTCTAGAATTGGTTTACGAGACGTGAAAGGATGTTACGGCCCGTTATGAAGTTAAAAGAGGGTTATTGTGGGCCGTAATTGTTCTTGCTGGGCATAATATTGGGACTCACGGCCCGTGACAAGGTGTCACAGCCCGTGTCAGAAGAGGGAATGTGAGGCAACTCGACGCCCGACTTGATGAAGCAATTGACCCTTCCTATGTTCAACATTATGACTCCTTTCTTCACTTAAGACCTGGTCACAACAAACTTGAAGAATTTCTGTTAGATATCCTAAAACAAAATACCTAACTAAAATCAAATGAAATTAAAAAGAAAAGAGAATTGGGTTGCCTCCCAACAAGCGTCATCATTTAACGTCGTAGACTCGACGCCTCCAGTTGATGTTCAATTATGAGAATGAGGGGAATTGCAAGTGATGATGCACCCAATTGTTTCCAGCTTTTGATAATCTTCTGTAGTGATTTTTGCTTTGCCCTTGTTTTGAGTTTTTAAATTATTCTCTAGTGGAATTGAAGTTGGCCTCTTTGGTCTCCATTGTTTGGATGAACTTGGTGCATCTGACTTTGTCACGCTCTCATGTAGTGGTGGATGAATAGGAGCTGAAGCTGTAATGACTGGAATTTCCAAAGCTGAGCTCCTCCTTCGGACTTTTCCATTCTCAATGATATATTCACTTGTCTCCTTTACCCTCCACTGAGCAGACCATGTTCTCTGATGATATTGTCTCATAGGTCTCCACCTTCTGTGATAAAAGTTCTGTTGGTGGCATGGACATATGACTGTTGGTGGTCTCTCAGCAGCTTCTTGAGAAGCAGCAATTTGAGAAGATAACTGTGCAACTTGCTTCTCTAGTGCTTCAAATTTTACCTCCATTTGTTCAAATTTGAGTTGAAATTCTGCT
>LTAE01007242.1:3899-23264 GCA_001647135.1 Pontederia paniculata
TTTTTTGTCCCAAAAAGTTGATGCTTGTGGACAAATATTGCTAGCAAGTTCACTAACCGTTCAAATAATAAAGTGTATAGAGTACATAGTTGTCGATCCCACGAGAAATTAGTTTAACTATCTAATCTAACTTCAGGACTACTAGGAAATAATAATGATTTCAAGATTGGTGTTTCAGAGAACTAATAATATGTAAATGTAATTGATAATAGTAATAATATGGGATGCTGACTAGGGTCTGAACAATACTAAATTCAAGATAAGTACTCAGAACCTTGTACAACAGACGTATATAAGATGAAAATCAATTATTGAGTCTTCAGATGGTTAGAAAAATCTAAGTTATGAATTTTCTTAATGGGTAACTCAACTATCTTATATTAAACAATAAAAAAATAACCCTTAACGAATCTATACATGATGCAGTAAGATATCTCCTTAGATTATTAAACCACCCTTAACGAGTTGACCGAACAGACCACAAACGATAATGTCCTTAATAGATCCGAATCACAAGACATGAATTGCAAATAGATTGACCACATTACACAGTTAATTATCATTAAATCAAATTCAGAAATCTCAAACAATCATATTCATGAAGAAAAAATTCAACTAAAAGTCTTGAAAGCTATATAAATTTTTCAGTAGCAATAATATAAAAAAATAAAAACTAACACAAAGACTATTCATAATAGATTATCTTAATTGCAAAAAATATTTCATCCCAACAGAGTATGGAACAAGGGAATACTCTTCCGATGTTTGAACAAGTGTTGAACAATCTCCTTAACAAATATGTTGTCTTGACTTCTTCTCAACAGTCCTTTAGAATAATCTTTGTTCTCTGACGTTCTAGCTTTGGTTGCGGCTCTAGCACTCTAGCATCCTCTCTATCCCCCTCTTCAAGTTGCAGCTGAAGTTCTTTAATATCCTCTCTCAAATTAGGGTTTTCTAGGGTTGGATCATAGTTGTATGTGAAGCCTTGGATCAAATATGATTTCTGATCCATGGTGATGATGGAAGAAATATGTTGAAATCTAATTTTTAAAGTCTCAGATCAAATATAAATCTTTTTGGCCGTCAAATCATATCAAAATATCAACCATTTACATTCTTGTATCTTCATCATGGCCCGTGATAGGATATGATGGCCTGTAAGTATATAGGTCTTCATGATCTTTCAAGTCTGATAACCCGTAATGATATGTCATGATCTGTAACTCGGGCGTCGAATTGTTTTACAAATCAATCTCTTCTTATCTCACAATCCGTTATGCACTTCACAGCCCGTGATCATGAATCTTCAATACTTAGCCACTACTGCCAAGGTCGTGATGAATTGTGACGCTCCGTGATATCTACCTTCATGACCTATAACATGGTGTTACGACCCGTGAAGTATCTGATGGTCGGATTAGCTGCTGATGTAAAGATCGTAATATGGGCATTACGGTCATGATACCTTCCTTACGACCCATATCATGACCCGTAATGATCTGAGTTGAAATTGCGGTGCTATATGTAAAGGTCGATGAGTGCATAACGGCTCGTGATGGACTTACCTTCAGCAAATTTCACTTCATCATGGCCCATAATAAACTATCACGACCCGTGATGACTCCTGACACATTGACCTTCTTTCGGGGGTATGTTCTTTTGTGATGTTAGGTCCATTTTAGCCTCTCTTTAGCTTCTCCAAGTGATTTCCTACAAAATAACACCAAGTAAGAGTAGATTTCGGACTTGAAACAATATGAACAATTAAAAATACAAATAGATGCATGCTATGTCAAAATACTCAAAATCATGCCTAATGCAGATCCTAAAATATGTTGTGCATGCATCAATTACTAACTAGAAGCTCGAGTCAACCACTGCACGTCAAGCCAAAAATTGAAAGATTCATCCGTGAGTTGAGGAAAGAAGTAACAATGGAAAATAATCAGAACGTCGAACATATAGCTGGCAATGGAGAAGTTGAAATGACTATGAGGGATTACGTGGCATCAAAGTACACAAATACTGAATCTAAAATCACACTAACCGCCATCAATGCTAACAATTTTGAGATCAACCCAGCTATAGTAAGCATGATCCAATTGTCACAATTCGATGAAACATTCAATCAAAGCCCTCATGATCACCTAGATCGATTTTTGAATATTTGTAGCCCTTTCAAGTGCAATAATGTCTCAGTGGATGTGGCTCACCTACGATTATTTCCATTTTCTTTATGCGATAAAGCTTTCACTTTGCTGAAAACTTTACCTATAGGATCAATGACGATGTGTGCGAAACTAATAGAGAATTTTATCAACAAATATTGCTCACCTCAAAAAGTTGCGAAATTGAGGAACAAATTACGATCTTTCAGGTAAGATGATGATGAGACATTGTTTGAGGTATGAGATCGATTTAAGAAACTCCTCGTCAGGGTGCTTATGAAAGGCTTCTACAATGGATTATGCTAGAGTGACAAAAATAAGTTGGATTCCTCAATTGTAGGCACAGTCATGGGCAAGAAGCGTCCTAATAAAATATATGACCTTATTGAAGATGTGGTGCTCATCTCCTGGAGGACCAAAATATCGATTCAAAAATGAAGAGTCCACAATGTGGCTAATGATTGAGTAGTGGCTCAGCTAGAGTCACTCAACAAGAAGTTCGGTATGTTTATGAGTCTGAAAAATCCAAATGAACAAAAAATGATATGCAAGCACTTAGAAAATGATATGAATGTCTAGCCGTAATTAGGACATAAAAGATGAAACATGATGCTTGTACTACTGCTTGTTGAATTATAATTAAAATATGGATTAAGATAAGTCTAAGCACACTTAAAGATTGAGACAACTAAGTCCGACAGTGAATATGATGTGTGAGTTTCCTAGAAAACTAAGTTCCACACCCTAATAGAGTGTGAGTTTACAACCCTAAGAGTGACAACATGAAGGGTGCAAAGTGCATCCTTGATCTGATTAACCTAAAGACAAAGGTGTTCTTAAGATCATTAATCAAGATAAGATAATAAAAAAAGGAAAGGTGCCGCAAGGACGGCTTATGAGAAGTTAAAAGATTGACTTCTAAGATGTCACATGATAAAAAGATGAAAGATGAAGAAGGAGACATGATTGATGAAGTTAAGACATAAGGGCTATGAGCATTGAAAGTCAATATTAAGTATGATATTCATGTCTAAAGAAGCATTATATTGATAATGTAAGTATGTGACACTTTATATCGATGATTCTAAGTAAAGTTAAGATGAACCAAAGATGCATTATCGATAACGCATAAGCAAGATGAAATATAAACTTAAAGTTAAGTGAATGAGGTTAAGAAGCTAAATTATTGTAAAGATGGATGGTCATATTAAGTTTGGGTTAAAATCCTATGTTATGTTCTACATATATGCATGATATAATTCACCCATTCTTCGATCAAAGGAGGTTACCTGCTTCTAGATCATGCGTGTGTGACGATGTTGATGTTCATGATGATCGATACACGTGGTTATATTATGGATTTGTCTTAGAATTGAATTTACATTATGTATTGTCTTTCTTGGACTATGTATTGCTTTTCAGTCAATATGTAAGTTTTATCAAATTGTCATATGATCTTTATGGACAAAGTGTATATATGTTTAAAGTTAAAGTTAAAGTTATTAGATTATGTCATCCTTTGATCAATAATTTGTTCTCGTGTCATGACCTTATTTGTCTTCAGCTGATTTTTGTCTTATGTTGATTTATTTTCTTGAAATAGTCAAGTCAAGGTTAATTGTTTTGTAGAATTTCAAGGACCACTTTGAACACGTGGCGAATGTCGATTCTTATCGAGGCACGCTTTCGAAACGTTACATATATATTTAGAAATCTAACAAATCAAGACTAATATAGTTTTAGAGAAACCTAATTGTTCAATAATGACAATTAGAAGACTAGATAACATTTTCGGAATTCATTTTTGTGATTCTTTTAAATAACAATCATGTACCTTAAACAAAGGAACAAAATTGTCATATATATGAATCTACGGTGGATAAATTTAGGAGAGAGAAAAAAATTAAGAGAGCGAAAATCTAATATCCATAGTAAATTTAGCATTCTATGATTAAGGAGGTAGGTAATATGATACTCCCTACTTAACTAGGGAGTCCCTAAGTTATTGTCCTCATTTTGAGGAGAGGACAAACAATCCTTGTCATATTTCTGCGCATATAAATTTGATTCCAGCTATGAATATACCAAGGGGAGTTAACTAGCTACTATTATCAATCACTTTGGCTCTATTTGGTTAAGGAATAAGACCAAGATTAATTTCTTATTCCTCATATTTGAATCAAACAATCTTTTCTTCTATTAAGTGGGACGCACAAATTAATGATGATTGAAATAAAAAGTAGAGAGCAAATTATTCTCTCCTTTATGAATTAAGCTTATTCAAATTGAATTAGGGCAATGAAACTAATTTATGGTTTAAAATAAATTAATTCTAAGCACAGTGAACTGCATCAAACGGGTCTTTGAGATTTTGATAGAAATGTTTAAATTCTCAATTCTATTTTTGTATGAGAATAAAAAATATGTGGAGCAAATTCTGTTTCACATATATGAAACACTATCAGATATAATGAAGAACTCAAATCTAACACATGAGACTCTTAGGTTTAAATAAAAATAATGATATGAGCTCTTGAGTATTAGATCAATAATTTTTCGTTGTAATAACAATAATAATAGTAAAAGGCAGCTAGCTACTAATTAGAATTTAAATTTTAAAAACTTATTGATATTTTTTCAATATTCCTTTAAGTGGAATTAATTAAATATTAATAATTTGTGACGTCGATTTAACTTTGCGGTCTCTCTCTCCACCTCGATTTCTCTTCTCAATCAAAGGGGCGTCACATTCCCGTAATCGTCCCTTCCACTTCGCGCTCCTTCTCCCATTTCGGTCCCTGCGCACTTCCTTGAGCTCGCCCCCCAACGACATCTCTATGGTTTTACTGCCCCTCCAAATCCGTGTCCTTTTTTCCATTTCCCAAACCCTCGCTGTCGATTCGTAGTCTTCCTCCCTGACATGGACTCGATCGCCGCCCCTCCATGAGGGGCCTGACGGCCGACCGCCGCAAGCGCCGGTACCTCGATCCACTCGCCGCCTTCGATTTCCTTCCCGCCCCGTCTTCCGGCGTCCCTCCTCCTCCGAAGAAGCGCAAGCTCTCCTCGGCTCCCCCTTCGGTGCGGCGCCTCCTTCCGCCGTTTGCGCCGCCGACCCGCGCGGTTGACGCCCCGCGGCGCGTTCTCAAGGCCTTTGTCACCGGGTTGCGCAGAAGAACTCCGTCGGCTCGGGTTAGCTGGAAAGGTCTCAGCTTGAGAATGGGGAATCTTTGGTCCTGGCTTTCTAGGCCCAAAAGGACGACTTTGACATCTTCCTCGCGTAAGAAAGAGAGAGCGCCGGGAGATCAGGATGATAGCCATGATGGGTTGGGGTTGGAGGAGTACAAGGAGCGATTGGTGGTGTCGCAGGATGGGTACTCAACGGGCAGGTCTTTGCCGTTTGATTTTTCTACCATGGGTTTGACATTTGTGACAAGGGAGGAGAAAGAGCTGCACGAAGTGCGTGTTTTGACTCGGAAGCTTGATGATGCCGGAAGGATGACGTTGAATTCCATGCCGGCCCTGAATCACATGTTGCAGGTGAAGAAACCCATTTACAAAGAATTGCAAGATCAGATTAAGAAGCACGACACATGGTTAAGCGACTCTGAATTCAAAGTAAAATTGGATGAAGAGAATATATCGCATTTTGGCCTTTCTCCCAAGACAGAGAAGGAGAAACCAAATAAGGTGTTCATCATATTCTACTGTCGTTTACTTGCTGGCATCTTGTCAAAAGTTGCTTAATGTTTTTTGTATCTTTGAAGTCTCTACCTCTTAGACTCTCCATGGCAGGATCTCTATGCACCTTTTATCCCTCTAACAGAAGAAGAGGAAGATGAAGTCCGTCATGCTTTGTGTGGTGGCGGCAGGTACTGTTGCATTTTACATATTACTGAGTTCACTATTTGAAGTTCTTCTTGATGGTAAGTAAAATAGTAAAGCTGATATTTTCCATGCAGACATGAAATGTTGGTCAGGCATGAGGCATCTAACATTGAGATCACAAGAGAAATCTTAGGGTGCTTGAGAAGTCGGTCTTGGTTAAATGACGATGTGATTCTCTTTGCAATATTTGTTACATTTGCACTTTTGAGTGATTGGTTCTAGCCTCGTGACAGATCAGAAGAGTCTAATGCTAGCAACTTGTAAATTTTGCTTACTCTTAAAGAACTTGTAAATTTTGCTAAATGGATTATTTTTGTTCTGCAGGTTATAAACTTGTATCTTGAATTACTGAAAGAGAGGGAAAGAAGACATCCAGAACGGTTTCTCAAGTGTCATTTCTTCAATACATTTTTCTATAAAAAGGTTAACCCCACTAAAATGATCTCTTTTTCAATACCTTTCTCACTATTTATTTTCTGTCAGCATCCTAGTGCTCAAGATGTTCTAAGATTCCTGTGTTTAGTGAAGGCAAGTGTATGATACCACCCTGTATGTGGTGGTTGTCCTTTACCTAGCATCTGTGTGACTTTACAAAAAATGTAGTTATATATGGTCTCTTTCTTAGTATTTGAGTGGAAGTAAAGGGAAAAAGAAGCAACAGTCTAGTCCATACATGGCACAGGAATTAGGACAAAAAGAAGACACCCATTCTGCATATGAACCTATTCGATTGATTTGTCACTTACTAGCTCGTGACCAATGTATGGCCTTATTGTGCTTTTTGATGTTGCAAAATTTTAGTTAGACACTATTCATTAAATGTATATAGACAGTACCTGTTGGATATATACCATTGTACCATGTTTCTGGTAGCATTCTGATAGCAGTTGCTGTCTTTGGCTTCAAACTTCATGATGAGTCTTGAATCTTGCAGATTTATCACTTGTCTTGATTGTGTTTATAAGCAAATTACTCTATTGAATGACAACAATCAAATCAAAAGACTACTTTGAGAATCTCATTATATTTTCTTCTCCATTGACTAATAATTTGACTGGTAGAATTTTCTTCTTAAAAAATAATTAGGCAGGCTTTTACATTATTGGAACCCAAATTCATTAGGTCTCAGATATTGGACAACTTGTAACCCTCTTGTGGGAAGGTTTTATCTTCCTATTTTATTGAATCTACCGAATGTTATTGCAATGGCCCCAAAAGTACACCCTGAAAGAGCACTTATTGAGACGTTACGTACATGGCTTAATATACCTTATAATTCTTTGACTTAACTTTAAAAAATGACATGGCTAAAAATTTGACTATGAGTTTGACAATGCTAAACATATGCAGAAGGATATTAAAGATGAACCTTTAACGTCAAATTAGTAGAAGTTCTTTAAAACATAAACTAATGTGGAGTCTCATCAAATCTTAAATCATAGTTCAATAGAAGATAATCAAATGTCTATTACAACTTAGTTTTTTAGAAAGAGACTCGAATAAAAGATTAGCCTAACCATGTGCATCACGGTCTATTACGAACATCCATTACCATTCACACCATCACCATATCACCATTGCAGCTTAATTACATGCATGGTATAATATAGGGGAGACAATTCTCCTGTGAGTTTATAAAACTCTATATGTAAGACATACAATACATATTGATATTTATCTTAATAACACATTGATCTTTCAAAAATAACACATTGATATGATAATCTTAATAGCATGCATCATGAAAAATACATAATACATAGGGACAAATATTTCATCACATCTTTTTATGTGTTTACCCATGTCATACATACTTTACTTTCATAACATTATTATCATCATCTTTACTTTACTTTCATCAGTATGTATAACATACATCTCATATTGTCATTACTTCATTAATCATTAATGTTTTCCCTTTTTGTGTTTGCCCTTTTGTTTATGTTCATCGTTACATTTAGTGACTTTGTTGACTTTAGGTGACTATAAGTAGGAGCTCTCATCATTAGGTTCGACCAAGTTATGGATTGTCACATGTACGGTGCTCCCACAGGGGAAGGATACTCGAAAATCTTCTTTGTTGAATGTAGGGGAGTAGTTCATGCAAAAGGAATCAAATGGTTTCAGTGCAACTATCTAACTAGTCTTTAACATCATCATAATCACATCATTAAATTTTACTCCCGACAATCAACATACAACGACGACCTCTATTAATTTTAGGGTTATTTTCATAAACTTCCTTCAAACTATCGCAAAATTCTAGATCTAATAGTGATGTATAAAATCGGGTAGAAGTAGGTCTGAACTTTTCTCGATTGAACAATTTAATCTAATCGTCTGGTATTGAACTTATTCAAGTTGTTTTCATTTATTAAATTACTATTTTACCCTTCTAATTAAAAAACAATTACCCTCTCTCTCTCTCCTCTATCTGCTCTCGCTTTTACTCTCCTCTCTCACACTTTTCTTCTTTATCTCTCTTCTCTCTCTCGCTCTCACCTCTCTCTTTCTCACGTTCTCGTCTGAGGGCACAGACGAGCTCCCCTGCTCGAATGCCAGAGTGAGAGAGTAGAGAGAAGAGAGAACATGAGAGAGAGAAGTGAGAGCGGGAGAGAGAAGAGAACGTGTGAGAGAGGAGAGTGAAGGAGAGAGCGGAGAGAGGTGAGAGAGGATATTTTTTAATTAGGAGGGTAAAATGGTAATTTAATAATTTAAAACAACTTGAATAAATTCAATACCAGACGATTGGATTAAATTGTCCATTCAAAAAAAGTTCAGACCTACTTCTGCCCGATTTTATACATCAGGGTTGGATCTGAATTTTTGCGATAGTTTGAGGAAAGTCTATGGAAATAACCCTTAATTTTATTTCCTTTACTTATATATAACATATCATAATAATAGGGCAATCTCAGAATCCATCCATAATTATATATCATAAGTTCCTTCTCAAAAAAATTATATATCATAAGCAATAGTGAATACCTAACATAATATGGAACATTAACATCAATGAGATGTCATAAAAAGATAAATTAAATAGTGTAAACATATCATAAATATTCTTTAATAATAGTCTAATGAACAACTTGGACAATACTATCCACGATAATAATTTTGAGCACTGATCAAATTTGATACGCCGTCAATATGAAATTCATAACTTAATTCATAGGTATTCTTTTTGAATGAAACCAATTTTTTCTAAAAGTAGACTCTTATGGGCCTTATAATCTTTTCAAATTTATCCAATAATTATCTTTTAAGAAATTCAGAAGTAATCCCAATATGTTTCATATGTTATATTTTGGCAGTTGAATCTTAAATAATTCATAATGTCCTTTGAATTTACCATTTTCAGGTCATTCCAAATTCTAATACAAGATTACATAAGCATCCAATTACTTTATAAATTTTAGATTGCTTTTTTATCTTTAAAATTTATGTTATATTTTCTGAGTCGGACATGCTACTTCTCGATAGCCTAACATAGGGTTAGTATTTAAGTCATAACCTTTTCTATAGATTTCATATTGTGATGAATCCAATTTCTATAGAAACAAGACTACCTATTTGTTGATATTTATTCATAATTTTTAGACGAGTGAAACCCCTCCAAAACTTGGCCAAAACATCAGTCATGATTTCTGGACAGATCAATTACATCAAACATCCATCGATCTAATAATATTAAAGGAACATTAGCACAATCACATCAAAACATTCATGAAACGTTCGATCCCTCAATCCTAGTCATGCTCTGTCTATTAAAGATATCATATCGATGAGGGATTTGCCAAACATACCTTTTTGACGAAAATGCAAGGCTTCAACTTAAGTTATTCTCCTTCGCTTTCCCTCTTTTCACTGGCGATTGTTCTTTTGGTTATGTTGCTTGCATGTTTGTTTCTCCTAATGCGATCTTGGATGAGAATGATTATCAAAGGAGAATAACTCTTCCTTACCTTGGTACCTATTCGAGAAGAAATACAAGAACTTAAGGGCCGACTTAGAGAGAGAGAGAGAGAGTTGGGGTCGCGTAAGGGAAGAAAGGGCTAAATTTCATATTAATATTTTGTTTAAAAAAACAGAACTTTAGATAAAGTAAAAACTTGTAATTTCATATTTTAAGGATAGTATTCCGAACTTATTGGGTTGTTAAATTTCAGACTTTTTTAAAGATAAAATTTTATCTTTCACTTTTGCTTCACTTTTCATATCATTGTTGCAGATCTAACATTTATCTGGTAGTATTATGTCTTTTTTGTGTCGTTGAATTCCTATTTATTTCATCCAGATCTTGACCATGTTTTTCTTTTTGGTTATAGAAAGTTTCCTAGTTAACATGCTCTCTCTTTAGGCATACAATTGTTTACATATTTCTTTTCTAATTTTTCTTTCTTTGCATGGACAGTTGACCGGTCCATGTACTGATTATGATTTCAAAGCTGTCAGAAGATGGACAACTCAAAAGAAATTAGGTTATACTCTCATTGAGTGTGACAAAGTAAAGTTCTCAAAGGCATTTTTCATCTTTTTTTTCCTCTTGTTTGATTTTTCATGCTGATTCTCATTTTCAACGTGTGTTCAACCACCTTCCTTGTAGATCTTCATTCCTGTACACCAGAATATCCACTGGTGTTTAGCAGTTATTAATGTGAGAGAGAAAACTTTCCAATATCTCGACTCACTTGGCGACACGGATAAGGTTTTAATTGAATTATTGGTAAGCCATATATTGAGTCGATCTAGAAAAATACCTTATGCATGATTATTTGATATGTTAACTTTATAGCATTAATATTTTTACTTTGGTCG
Organism: Pontederia paniculata; assembly: GCA_001647135.1. Lineage (NCBI taxonomy): Eukaryota > Viridiplantae > Streptophyta > Magnoliopsida > Commelinales > Pontederiaceae > Pontederia > Pontederia paniculata. The sequence continues at coordinate 14,774 of LTAE01007242.1, forward strand.
GTGTATGCTAATGTGCATAATAGAATGAAGTAATCAAGAAATTTTTTCTTAAAATGAATTATGTGTTTGATGTTTTTTGAGAAAAGATAGATGATTGTCAGGTGCACATCCATCCATCAACCTGTTCATATATGTTTATGTACATTCATGCCTTGCGGCAGTATACAGAAAAAAACTATGTTATATCTATATGCTGCTCTCCACTCTTGCCATATAGATCAATCTTTTACTATAATATTTCCCACATAGCATCTGCTTCCCTGAAAGATAGGATGATGCATTTGATATTAAATCAAATAAGATTTTGTTTAACTTTGTATTGAGACAGCCTAAAGAGGGGTTTAAGTAGTTCTGACACATCGGATAAAAGTATCCAGTATCCATAACATTTTGTGAATTGACTATTTTTATAGTAACCAACGAAATCTCTACGTTCACTTATTTAATCTGAATTGTAGTTCTGATTCTGAAGTTGTCTTATGCATTAGGAAGTTTGAACTGGTTTTATTAATGAATAAAAGAGTGAAGTATCAAAACACAAAATATTCTTCATATGGTTGAACAATTATAGACTAGCATTGGTGTTGTATTCTTATCTATGAAGTTTGGATGACTTGACAAAAGATGTCAGGATTGCTTCTTTTGTCTTGCTGTCCATAAAAGAGGTGCATGCAATCAAGATGCAAGAGTGATTTATCTTGAAAACATGGTGGAACAAGTGGATACGCGAGATTTTGTTCATGGTTCTTTCTTTCGACGAGTAATAGTTCTTTAGAGCAACCTGATATTTCATTAGTTTCAACTGTGCTTGCAATCAGGATAGATGAGTTATTTTTCTTAAAGCCTTGGTGGAACAAGTGGTGTACATGAGATTTTTTTTTTCATGATTATTTTTCCGACAAAGGATAATTAATTAGAGCTAGCTGACACTTTGTTACTTTCAACTATTCTTGGGTCTTGTTATAGACCAGATCATTTATTTGTATTTTACTTTTGATGATTGATATTGTACTATTTGTACATGGCTTCAAAGATCAAACGTTAACTTTCTTGTCATAGTTGTACCATCTTAGCAAGTTGTCTAAAGATGGATTCTATATTGTAGAGGTCTCAATGGTGTAATAGTTCATGCATGTCTTTGATTGACTAAATATGATAGATTTATTTTCTTATTCGTCTCCAAAAAAACTATATTCTTATTTTAGGTATCAGTTTTCATCGGTCAGCTGCCTTGAGTATTCTCTGTAAACTGTTGCTGCTATTGTTCGAGCATTATATATGCTACTACATATTTACCTACCAACAACAACAAACTTCTAAGTTCTAAGTACCGAAAAGGATTGGAAATGCTAGCATACTTTTATATCTGGAAGCTAAGTTATCATGCTAGTGATAATTCTAGGAGTTTCAAGTCTTACTGTCTTTTCATTCTACAAAATTTTAACAGGTAAATTATTCGAGTCATGCTTGATTTTAGTTCTCTATATATTTCTTAGGCTAGATATCTCATGGATGAAGTGAAGGATAAGAATGACATGCAGATTGACACAAGATCTTGGAGACAAGAATCTATTCATAACATTCCAAAGCAGAAGAATGGGTATGCTTGACTCCATAGTTTATTAGAAGGTTTCTAATTATGGTTCACTGAGCTATTTGATGAATTGATGTTGTCAAATAATTATATTTGTCTTCCTAAAAAAATATTATATTTTTTTTCATCATGTATATTATACTGATTTGCTCAGTCGTTGGTTTAGTCATGTTTCATGCCAGATGTAGTTAATCAAGCTGAGTTAAAATTCTCATTAAAACTAACGATTAAATTGAACCAGGTGTCTTTATCAGCAATACAATGTGTTGATTAAAAGTGTTTCAACTTTTTACACGATCGTGTGTTGATTATTAATAGTCCCATGCATTATTTGATAAGTCATGTTTATGTTCAGGATGTCACTGTAAGTGGGCATTCAAATTCGGGGTTACAATCAGCTGAATCCTAATTAACATTCTACCTAAGAAATGGACAGAAACTAGCTCTTTTCATTTTTTGCTGTTGCTAAGAAAAAGCTGTCCGGATCTCTGCCATTGATACACCTCTACCATTATATTCCATTCTAAAAAGTACTTGCTATGAAGTTTGCATGATTTTGTTTTGTTTGGAATTAATAAACTGCTATCTTGATAATTGGTAACAATGAGTGATTCAGCTTCTTGGTATAATTTTGCAAAAAATATTTTATTAAAGTTCCTAGGATAATCATCTTTTACAAGGTTAACAATCTTAAGTAGGTAATACTTTGTATCTAATCAAAGTGTATCAAAACAATATAGATTAGGCTCAATTCTTTTTTCCATTGGGGTATTGGATTAGGTTCAATTTTACCTAATAATCCTCTAAATTAATTTCTTCATTGCCTTAAGTGGCAATGTAAAAATGTAAATACTGCTTAAGATCAAATCGGGAAGTGAATACGACTTCTTGAGGGTCCACAATGGCATCACTGTTGATTTTACCTAGGAGCTTTCGTTATATTTTTGGATGTAACCAATGAATTCCATTTTCGACTGTTTCTCCTATAGGTCCCTTTTGACCATCACACCAAAGGTTGCTCCTGCTTATCATCTTCATCTTGTTCTACTCCCAGCTTGTCCTGGGATGATTATTATTTTCTACAGACATATGTAACTCGAACTTTTACTTTAATGGTTACTTTTTAACCTTGACAGGTGGGACTGTGGAATGTTTATGCTGAAATATATTGACTTTTACAGTAGAGATTTAAATCTCTGTTTCAGCCAGGTAAGGGACATTGATTTTGCTTACTTTCTATGTAACCTTGGAGGTTGAATCTATTCCCATGCTCATTATGGATCCCAACATGTTAATGTAGCAAATATCCAGCATCAAATAGTAAAGGATCTTGAAGTTTTCCATGAAGAAGTACTAGCATAAAGAAAAAAAAAGTTGTCTAAATATGGAGATCATATGCATAATCTTGGTGTGTACTCTAGGATAAAAGTCCTCAAATATCATGTTTACTTGTGCAGTTTGGTTTTATCTACTATCTTGGTGCATATTCTCAGTGCATCAGTCTCATAGTAACCAATAAAGCTTGGAAATTAATCTCAATTGGCATGTTACTGTTTTTCAACTTTTCCAGGAAGACATGGCTTACTTCAGGAAGAGGACAGCCAAGGAAATTCTCAGGTTGAGAGCTGAATGACTGAAAATAAAATGTGGATGGTACATTTTGCATTGCAACTTATAAATGCATAAACACACTCAGTGGGGGATAGTTCTTCTTGGTTGCTCCGAGCCTTTACCACACTCAAATATCAGGAGATAAAGTGTTTACGAAGTGGCCGAGCTGATTGATGTGTTATTGGCGTCGAGAGAAGTGGATAATTGTTATTCAGCTTCATTTTTTGCAGTCCTAATTTGGAAAGCTGCAGATGCTTTGTCCTTGGTTTTGGGAGGGATGAGTGCTGGTTATTGTTTCTCACATAGTTTCTTGGGGTTAAGAGTATCAGCAATTTTTGTCCATAACATCTTTGCTATGCTATTTGCAGCGGGAAATAAAAAAGAAAAGAAGAGACCTGGGTGGGTTTTGGCAGCTGCATGTCTTCCTTTGAAACCACATATTTCTTGGTCCAACTATTATCGGAAAATAAAGGATCCTTCGTCTAACTTGTTCAACCAGTGGAGTTCCTGTCATTTCTGATTTTGATTTTTATTTGAATCAGAAACGTCGGAACAAACATGGCGCTTGCGGTGATTGTAAGGCATTTTGAATTTTCGGGTATCATGTATTTGCGATTGGAAAGGTATGTTTCAATAAGGACCAAGTCTGTGACAAAAGCCTTGAATTACAAAAGATGATACGTTGATGTCATTCCTTCTGCTTTTCGTTAATGAAAGGAAAATGTATTCAGATATTTGTTTGGCTTCATTGTTTGGCTAATTTTTGGTGTTATTTCTTTAACACCTCTCTCAACTATAATTTATTTCATATCCATTCTTAAATACTATATGTTACAAAATTTAGTTCTTATATCAATTTGACGGAAAAATCCTTTCATTAAGTTCATCCATAATTTTTTATTTAATATTTTTAAATATAAAAAAGTCATTTTACTTCTTTAATAAATGGAAAAATGGTAAAATAGAAAAAAGATAATAGCATGAGCATGATATTTTTAGCTATTAAAAATTTACTAGTAAAAATGATTTACTTGTATTGATTTTTTTGTTGTAATAAGAGAAAAAGAGTGATACTAATGTTTCGTAATAATTAAAAAAATAAATTAATGAAATTTTGGATGGAATTTAATGAGAGTGTTTAAATGGTGAATCAAGATAAATTTATTAATTAAAATATATTTATATTTTAAGATTAATTGCCAAAAAGTTAGTTTAAAAAGTTGTCAAAAAGAGAATCCCAATTTTTAAGGTAAAAGTATCAATATGCCATAGAAAAGGATAGAGGTGTTCACCGAGTCGGATCGACTCGATGAATCCGACGATCCGAACCGATCCAATTTCAATTGGGTCGGATCGGATCGTTGATCGGATCGAACCCGAACCGACCCGACCATAACCCCATCACCAATGGGTCGAGTACGGATTTCAATTTTTCGAACCCGATCAACCCGACCCAACCTGATGACCCAAATTTGTATATATTTTTTTATTAAATTTAAACCAATTTATTCTTAAATAAGAATTTTATGTTACTTTAAAAATAAAGTATATTACAAATTTATACTTTATATCCTTTAAATAATTATAAAACAGAAAAAAATATGTTTCTTTGTTTTTTTAAAATATAATTGATGTTAAGTATTCTAAAAAATAATTAAAATATATGAAAAAATTCAATCGGATAAACCGATGACCCGACCCGATCCAACCCGACCCAATGAAAGTCGGATTGGATCGGATTCGATGATTGTTTTATCATCAACCCGACCCAACCCAACCTGAACAAAATCAGACCACCTTCTATTGGAAAATCCTCTCATCGAAAAATCATAGAAAGTCAATTTGTACAAAAGTTGATGGATGCTCGAGTCGACTATGAATCTGAGCTTGTTGCACTGAAGCAAATAAATGCAGAACAACGAGAACACATTGATGAGGTTGGAATTTTGATATAGTTAAGTAATTTATTTTTTCCTTTATGTAATGCAATTTTTATTCATTTTGTCTTATTATCAGCTTCTTCGAACCATGGAAATGTTCTTAAAGACTAGAACAAAGTATGCTTCTCCCTTAGCTCCGTCATGCAACGACGAAGATGAAGCGAATTCGAAAATTGATTAAGGTGATTCGAAGATTGATTAAGTGAATTCTCTTACAAGTTTTAAAGTGATTAATTGTTTATGTTCCAAGAATGGCAGACCTGGTCATATTGATGAAACACATATTGTTATGCTTTTTTTTATAATTTCTAGTTTATTGTTACATTGTTTTGTGCTTTACTGAATATGATCACCTCCTAGTTACTATTACACTGTAAACATGCAGACTTGAGCTGTCTTTGCAATTTCTAGTTACTGAATATGATCACCTCCTAGTTTATTGTTACATTATTTTATCGGTTGAAGACGTATAACAAGAATGTTAAATAGAATATCTTCCCTTTGCCCAGTGGCAACTTCTGAGGACCTCTAAGGCACTTCAATTATTAGATGTCTTTGCAATTTCTAGTTTATTGTTACATTTAGTAGACATTACTATTTTTTGTACTATTAGTTCATGTTCCAGAAAATTTGCATAATCTTCTATAAAGAAAAATACTACTTTACAACAAGTTAATCAACATGAGCACACAACAAGACTTGAAATAAGAGATTTGCATTTGATTAACCTTTAGGTGTCTGTAACAAAATGAACAATTGAATTAAGCTTTCTCTTACCAATAGTTTGTTTAATTTGGTTTAATGTTTGTGCCTTCATTTTGCCTTCATTGTTGGACACAACATCTGTTACTAGATACCTATTCTTTTTTATGCTTTACATCTTCGACTCAAATATTGATCAAGTTAATATATGTTGGAATATTTATTTTCTACAAGTGAGTTGATATTAGGATAAGCTTAGCACATGGAAGTTGGTGGTAGTAACACAACGATGTGGACTATTGGCATGCATGTGACTTTGATTTTCTATTAAAAAATTGATCCATGAGATGTTCATGGAGATGCATATTTTGACTAAATACTAGAATGTATGACAAGCTGAGTGCTTTTAGATGATATTGGTTATGGATATGACTTTGATGATATTTGGCTATGGATATGCCTTTTGGTTTTCTATGACATTGATGTATATTGTTGTGCTCATAATATACTTTTTAAAATTTGTGTAGATTGAATTAATGTGCCAATGAATGATGCATGTATTTGTGGCTTTTAAAAAACTTATTATGATGATTAACTGATGCAAATATCAATTATTAAAATGCTTATCGAGAGATTTAAATGATATTAAATTTAATTTTAATGCTGTATTTGTACCATTTAAATTGCACGAAGCATAACTTTTTGGTAATATTTAAATATTGAATAAATATCTTTAGTGACGTTTAAAAGTTTCAAATAATATTTTTTGTAACGTTTAGACATTACTATTATTCAGTTTTCGTCACGTTTATTTAATGAGAGGAGTCCTCATAGACATCTAGTCACATTTAGACGTAACTGATACAAAAAATTTTGTGACGTTTAAATGTTACTAAAGACTGTAGTTTTTGTCACGTTTGTTCTTTTAGTAACGACTATTGAATACACGTTACACAGACTCTTTCGTAACTTGACTTTGGTGACGTCTGTAGGTAACATTTATTGAACGTCACAAAATATTTTTAGTAACGTTTAATCAAGCATCCATGACATTTATTAGACATTACTAAACCAAATTTTCTTGTAGTGGATCCATTGCGAAATAAACCCAATCAACCTCTCTCAAAAGATGTGTTAGCCCAGTTTTAGTATTCTTTCGGAAGGCACAAATTGCTAACTTATCCTTTTGCTATTTGTTTTCTTTTATCTGACACCATTTATTTTTCTAGCTAAACACAAAAAATAAAGAATAATTTTACTCGTCGCGTTTTATCATGTGGCGAATAATACGTGATCCAAACAACCCTTTTGATGTTATTTCTTTGTCAAACAAGGGGATAATTCTGATCGTTCCTTAGCACTCAAGATGAGGCTGATTGAATCGAGGAATAATTTTGACTCATTTGCTTTAATGAAAATGCTCAACATTTCGGTGGTAATAAAGACTACCAATTTAACTTTTATTGAAATTATGTTCTTGTCTAATAGAAAAAAATGAATATTTTTTTTGGGATCATCACTCATTTATGCTTGACGATTGTGTGTATAGCCTCCTGCCACACTCCTTTTATTAGTAATTGATTTTCACTCTTACACGTGGCTATCATAGATATAATGATCTCTTAGCATTTCTGACGATCATTGATCTCAAAGCTTATTATTATGAGACTTTATTTTGACTCAATCTGATGCGAACCCCGTTAGAGAACCTGTCCTAACGAACCCCAGTCAAACGAAAACAAAAAATAAAAAGGAATCATGTAATACCCAATATTTTATAAGAAAATAAAAAAATAAAAAAATAAGTTGGAGGTTGGGCCACACTATAAATAGGCCTCTTAAAAAAATTTGCCAACCCTTTTGGCATTTTCTCTCCAAAACCCTAGCCGTCAGGAATCCTCTCTCTTCTCTTCTTCCTTCTCTTCTCTCAAGCACACAAGAATGGATCTAGGCCTTCTCCTCCCTTAGGATTGTCCTTTTTCTTTGTTCTAAATCTGTACCAAATTCTTAGGAGGTGGTGGAAGAGAGGCACAACACGAAGAATCAAGAGAAAACTAGATCAAGGAGAATACAAACGGGAAATCCAACAGGAAAAATGTATGTAATATGGCGGATCCCTTTAGAATGGATTTTCATGTTAGATCAATGTATGTTAGATTTTATTATGATATTATGATGAATTTTATATGATGATAGTATGCGTATGATGTATATGATGTAGATTTTAAGGCCAAAAATGGTATAAAACGTAGGATTATTGATCTCCATATAATAATATACTAATAAGAAAGAATCTCGGAATTGTTCAGAGAAGAAAAGAATCTAGAAAGAATCGGTCCTTACCTGTGCATCCCCACTGACCTATTGACGATGCCTCTAAAGACTCATGAGCCACTCAAAGTCACAACAAAGCAACCCTCAAAGTCACCTCAAAGTCATTAATGAGATAAGAAAAACTTAAGAAGATAATCACTTGGCTTAATACTTGCATTGAGCATATTGCATTAGCTGTTAAGGAATGATATTTATGTATTGAATATATATGCTAAGTATAGAGAAAGTTTAATGATGAATGCAATGTATAAGATGAAAGGATTCAATGATGAAGAATGATGGCAGAGGTGTAATTGACATTTGACTACCT
>LTAE01007243.1:0-23264 GCA_001647135.1 Pontederia paniculata
GAGCCTTCGCCCTTGAAGAAGGAGTTAGTGATCTCCGGAGATCTCAAGTGCGAGAAGACTGGAGCGGGGACGTAGGCCTGGAAGTTTGGCCGAACCTCGTCAACAAACCTTGTATTTGTGTGCTTGTTTGTTTCCTTTGCTCTCTCTCTCACTCTATCTGTTTTGCTCTTGAATTTATATGCTTTCGCTAAGTGTAATCTAACTAATTTAGCACAACTAAAGTAGCAAAAAATTTATACACCAATTCACCCCCCTCTTGGTGCCATCCAGATCCTACAGGTTTTACAATCATCTATTCCAAATCTCACAAGCAGTTCCTTTGTGTATTTTTCTTGGTTTAAAAAGATTTCATCCTTAGATTGTTTTACTTGGAAACCAAGAAAGTAAGTTAACTCTCCTACTAGACTCATCTCAAATTCTTTGTGCATGAGAGTTTCAAATTCTTTACACATTTGAGAATTTATGGATTCATAGATAATGTCGTCCACATATATGTGCACAACCAATATATCATTCCCAAAATGCTTCAAGAATAAGGTTGTGTCAACATTCCCTTTTCAAAACTCATTTTCAAGGAGAAATGAACTTAATCTCTCATACCAAGCTTTATGAGCTTGTTTTAGTCCATATAATGCCTAGAGAGCTTAAATACATGATTTGAGTGTTTTGAGCTCTCAAAAATTGGAGATTGTTCAACATAAACTTTCTCATTTATATAACCATTTAAAAAGGTTGATTTAACATCCATTTGAAATAATTTGAAAATTTTGAAGCAAGCAAATGCTAAAAGAATCCGAATTACTTCTAAACGAGCAACTGGTGCAAAAGTCTCATAAAAATCAATTCCTTCATCTTGAGAGTAACCTTTTGCAACCAATCTAGCCTTATTTCTCACAAAAAGTCCAGTTTCATCTAGCTTGTTTCTAAATACACATTTTGTTCCAACTATGGGATGATCCTTAGGTCTCTTTACTAAATGTCAAACTTGATTTCTCTCAAAGTTGTTCAACTCCTCATTCATGGCATTTATCCAGTTCGGATTATCCATTGCATCCTCTATATTTTTGGGTTCTATTTGAGATAAGAAAGCAGAAAAAGTACAAAAATTTCTTAATGACTTTCTTGTTCTCACACCTTCATTTATGTCTGCAGTAATATTGTCTAAAGGATGTGAATGTACTTGTCTCCAACCATTTTGTTCAATAGGAGGCAATTCTATCTCTATATCAATTCCTTGTGGGTATTTATCATTTACCACAACAATATCATCACTCGTGATTTCAATAGGTTGAGGATTCTCGTCCTTATGTGTCAGCTCATCTAGATCATGGTCATCCTTATTATCCTTATATATGATCTTAACCTCTTTAAATTGATTAACAACATCTTGAACTTCATTGAAGGTGACGTGTATTGATTCTTCAACTACAAGTGTTCTCTTGTTATACACTTTATAGGCTTTGCTAAAATTTGAGTATGCTAGAAAGAGTGCATCATCACTCTTCTCTCAAATTTTCCTAGTTTATCCAAGATTCTCAAAACAAAACATTTTCAACCAAATATTTTGAAGTATGAGATATTTGGTCTTTTGTCATACATCATTTTAAAATAGATTTTCTTTTCTAAAGGTCTAATCAATACCCTGTTTTGAATATAACATGAGGTATTAACAGCTTCTGCCCAAAAGTATTTGGGCAATTTGCTCTCACTTAGCAAAGCCCTAATTATATCTATTAGAGTTCTATTTTTTCTCTCAACTACTTCATTTTGTTGTGGAGTTCTTGGAGTTGAGAATTTATGAAGAATTCCATTATTTTCACAGAATTCGTCAAAAATTTAAATTTTCAAACTCACCTCCATGATCACTCCGGATCTTGGAGATTTTAAGATTTAGTTCATTTTGCAAACATAGTAAACATCTCAAAAGTTTCATACTTATGTCAAGAAACAAAGTCCATGTGAATCTAGAATAGTCATCTACAATCACACACACATATTTCTTACCACGAAGACTGGTGGTGCATATTGGATCAAACAAATCAAGATATATTAGTTGTAGGGGTCTACTTGTAGAGATTTCACTTTTTGATTTAAAAGACGCCCTATGTTGTTTGTCCTTTTGACATGAATAACAAATAATATTTTTCTCAATCTTTGTTTTGGGCAAATCTCTAGCAAGATTATGTTTCACTAACTTATGCATGACTTTATAGTTTAAGTGTCCTAATATTTTATGCCATAGTTCTATTTCATCATGCATAACATTTAAGCATTTGTGATTAAACAAATCATCAAAATCAATCACATACACATTTTAATGTCTTAATCCCATATGCAAAACTTTTTCATTGTTATCACATATCAAGCATTTGTTTTGTTCAAACTTAACAATGTAGTCTTTATCACATAGTTGGCTAATGCTAAGCAAGTTATGTTTTAGGTTTTCTACTAGTTATACATCTTCTATAACTACATTATCAAGTTTTCCAATATTACCTTTACCAAAGATTTTCCCTTGGTTGCTATCCCCAAAAGTCACTTTTCCACTTGTGTTCTTGTTATGCTCATGAAGTTTTCTTCATTTCCAGTCATATGTCTTGAGCAACTACTATCGAGATATCATCTTGTTGATTTTTCTTGGCTTCTTTTGACACCCTACAAAAAATAGCACATAATTCATATTTTTGGTACCCAACATACTTTGGGTCCAGAAGTGTTAGTGCTGAAAGTTCTCTTGAAACTCATACTTGTTTAATATTTCTATAGAGAACTCTTCTAACTTTACACCCAAAACTATAATGTCCTAGATGATTATAGCAGAAAAATGTAACATTCTTTATGTAAGGTTTTCTGTAGTTATGGTAAGTATGAATATTTCTGCTGAGTATATGAAAGAGATGCAGTTATGTTTGTATGCAACAACTCAGGCTTGACAAAATTCATGTTCATATTTAATGCATGAGTAAGAATGTACATAACCATTTTTAGGAATATGCATTCGAGCAAAAAATGTATTTCTCTTGTACATGAAAGCATAGTTCCTTTATTTTTGTTTAGGTGCAGTATTTCTACTTCTAATGCTTGCATTTCCCTTTGATGAAAATATAACATTTTTATGAATGAAAACAAATTTATTACTCATAGCAGCTTTAGCATTAAGATCCACAATGTTTTTATCATTATCATGAGAGCTAGTAGAAGCAGTCCTAGTTTCATTTATGCAAGTAGAGGTGTATGGAATAGATGAACTAGGCAGATTCAGATCAAGATAATGTGAAGCTTTTACAAAAGTAGTTCCTTGAGGCACATGGTCACTAAAAGAGTCGAAACCTAGTCCTTTCTTTATTCAAAGGACTCTTATGTTGGGACAACATTACATCAAACATTTTTTCACCATAAGAAAAGATTACAAATTTATTTTTAACATTACGCAGTTCTAGCTTCAAGGAACTAATTGTATTAACATGCTTCTCTAAGTTATCATTATTCGTCAACACTTTGGCATTCAAATAAAAAAAATGTTTTTCAAAATCAGCATTGTTTTTCTTCAACTTATTCTTTTATTGAACAATATTATCTTTTCTTTCTTTTTAAGATAGAATATTTTCTGATCATAATGTTAAATTCTTTATGCATATCAAACATGATATCTTCCTCACAGTCATCTTCATCATTATCACTGTCACTTTTATCACTATCATTTAAGTGAAGAGAGGATACCTCATCATTTGCCATGAGGCACATCAATGCTTCATCTTCCTTTTCTGAAGATACTCCTTTAGCTTCACTATCTTCATCACTTGAGTCATCCAAAGTGACTTTGAGTGCCTTCTTCTTCTTATAGTGTGAGAAGCCTTTCACTTTGCTCTTCTAGTTTAGAGTTGGACATTCACTTTTGTAATGACCGAGCTTGTTACACTCATATCACTTTATTCTTGACTTGTCAGCTGATTCTTTCTTCTTTGAGTTTTTCTTTTACTTGGAGAGCTTCATGAATTTACTGAGTGTCTTTGCATATAAAGCCAGCTTTTTTTCATTGAAGTCAACATCACTGCCCTCAGATTCTTCATGCTCATCTTCACTCTCAATCTTCTTAGATTTCAAAGCTAAGGCCTTTTTTTCTTGAACTTGCTTCTTCTTTTTCTTCTTCAAGTGGCATTTCATAAGTTACCAGAGATCCTATGAGATCATCGAAGTCAAGTTTATTCAAGTCCAGTTGCCCTTCAACCACAGTTCTCTTCATGTGACATTTTGGTGTCAAGGACCCGAGAAACTTCTTCACTTTATGAGCATTAGACTTTGGGTCGCCCAAAGCAGCTAACCCATTCACAACATCATTAAAACGAACTAGCATACTATTTACAAATTCATCATGTTTCATTTTAAACGAATCATATTTGTGATTTAAAATGTTTAGTTTTGATTCTTTAACTTTTCCAGTCCCTTCATGAGTAACTACAAGTTTTTTTCAAAATTTCATTAGCACTAGTACACGAAGATATTCATTGAATTCTATTTGATCTAGTGCACAATAGAAAATATTTTTGGCTTTCCAATCTAATTTAATTAATTCCTTAGTCTTAGAATCTAACTCACTAGTAGAAAGAGGAACATGAACACCATTTACTATTCTAGTAGGCAAATCAAAACTATTTTCAATGACATCCAAAATGTCACTGTCCATGGAACATACATAAGCTTGCAATCTAATATTCCAATAGGAGAAATTAGATGCATTAAAGAGAGGAGGTCTAGAGGTATATTGTTCTTCACCTAGGGTAACACTGTTTGATGCCATTTCAGCTCTAGATTGTTAGGTCTATACGAGATTTGTAGATAAATACAAATTTATGAGCAACCTATCTCTGAAACCAATTGTAGGATCTATATGGCACCAAGAGGGGGGAGGTGAATTGGTGTATTAGAAATTTTATCGTAAGATATGTATATGCAATGGAAATTATCACAGATTAAAGGCAAGTAAAACATATGAACATAAAGAAACAGACACAAGCAAGTTTGTTGACGAGGTTCAGCCGAACTCCTGACCTACGTCCCCGCTCCGGTCTTCTCAAATTGAGATCTCCAGAGATAATTGAAACTCCTTCTTCAAAGGGCGAAGGCTCCCTTACAACTTCTTTCTCCTTTTCTTTTTGATGGCAAGGAGTAAAAACCTCTTACAATTTGAGCTCACTCTTGAAGACTCAAATTTCCCTCTTCTATAATGGATTCTCACTAGAACGCTTAGAATGAGGAACTAAGACTTTTCACTTAAGCTACAAGTTTGCTAAACAATTTGCCAAAGTTATTTCCCAAGACTCTTGGGACTTAGTTTTATACCCTTACATAAACGTCTAATCTATCTCTCAGAAAACTAGTCGTTAATGCAAGTAATTACTTTTCACCTACTTCCTCGATCGTCCGTTTCTTCTTCATCAATCGATTGCTGCTCTGGTGAAGTCACCTGTCGATCTGTCGTCTAGTGCATTGGTTGTCCATCGTTCACCTTCGGACGTCCACAGTCACGAGCTTCAGCCGTAGTTCCTTCCATAGGTCGTCCGCTATTTACCTGTGGACGTCCTTTGCTTCCTTTATATTTCTTCGTCAAGATCCTTCGGTCGTCCTCTGATTTGAACACAAATCCTTTGGTTGACCGAACTTGACTTGATCATTCTTCATCAACCAGCCTCAGTCGTCCGTTGATTTTCTTCTAATCCTTCGGAAGTCCCTTGCTTCTTCTTCAGCAGTCATTGGTCGTCCACTCATTCTACACTGAATCTCTACGACGTCCTTTTTTTCTTACTGACACTTTTTTTGGGTGCCCACTTATTCTTCACTGAATTCTTCGGACGTTCTTTTTGTCTTCTGACATCTTTTGGATGCCCGCTTATTCTTCTGGAATTCTTCGGACGTCCTTTTTGTCTTCTGATATCTTTTGGACGCCTGCTTATTCTTCACTGAATTCTTCGGACGTCCTTTTCTTCTCTACCGACATTCTTTGGTCGTCCTCTGACACTGCTAAGCTACTGTGAATGACCAATATTATCTTCTGTCAACAACTTAGGTCGTCCGCTCTTCACATCCAAACACATTGGACGACCTAATTTGACTTTTGTTCAACTTTTGCACTCCACCGATCGTCCACTCATTTCACACTGAATCTTTTGGACGACCTTTGTCTTTAACAGGGATAGTTCGGTCGTCCATAGAAATATTCAGACGACCTCTCATTACTTATGCATTCTTTTGGTCGTCCACTGCTTAAAACATGAAGCTCTTTGGACGACCTTTCTTTTCACCTAGGGTACTTTGGTCATCCATTATTTTCTCCATGAAATCTTCGGACAACCTCTCCTGCCTTCACTTTTAAAAAAATAACTTTTGTCATCCTCTTCATAGGGCGTCCACTTAACCTTGGGATGCCCATTCTTCAGCCTTTGTACTGTTATTTTCAAACCTTTGATCACCCACTTATGTTTACCGGGTGATCTCTTTGACTCGATTGTGTCTTTGGTCGTCCATTAACCAACTTCGATCAATTGTTTAGTACTTGATTTCATATCTTCAGTCTTTGTTCTTCACTTCGGTCGATCTCTTTACATACTTAGGGTGACTGCCTCATACTTATGATTTTTCTTCATATCTTCTTTGTACATAGGTCATCCATTGTTCTACTACGGTTGACCTATTACTGACTGAACATAAAAATCATGTCTTCTACAAATTAAATCAAAGATCATTAGTACAAACTAAGCTTCCACACAAATTTGTGATCATCAAAACAATTTTGATCCTAGATTTAACACCTCTTAGTGTGTCCGACCTCCAAAAGGTCGTCGATGCTTGTCGTTGTCTCCATCTTATTGTCATTTTCGGTATATAATCAATTAACAATTAATCATAACAATTATTCTATTATGAAGGGACCATAATTACCATTGTCCATCATATAACTTCTCTATTTAACTAATACCTATGATAAACCCTAAAGTTGGTCCTCCTAGTTATATATCTCAATTTGTAGTAAAATTATTTGTTGGATCTAGGATCTCGAGATTGTTTTGATGATCACAAATTGATAAGGAAGCTTAGTTTGTACTAATAATTTTTTATTTGATGTGAAGAAGATAGGATTTTTATTTCAGTTAGTAATAGGTCGACCAAAGTCTAGGAACAAACGACCTATGTAGAGAGAAGAGTGAAGAAAAATCCTAAGTATGGAGTGGTCGTCCTCAGGATTTGAAGAGGTCAACCGAAGTAAGGAGCAAAAACTAAAGATATTAAGCTAAGTACTGAATGATCGACCGACAATAAAGATTGGACGATCGAAGATACACTTGAGCAGGAAAGGTCGTCCGGTGTGTACGAGTGAAAAGAAGTGGGCGACCGAAGGTTCGAAGTCAACTGTACAAAGGATGATGGATCGGGTGCTCCAAGGTGGAGTGGACGCCCTATGAAGAGGTTAAGTGGAGTTGTTTTGAGGTGAAAGCAAGAGAGGTCGTCCAAAGATTTCAGAGTAGAAATAGTGGACGACCGAAGCACTCAAGATGAAGAGTAAAGGTCGTCCAAAGTGATCAGTGAAGAATCAGTGGATGACCAAAGGAGTCTGCAGTAGAGTATCAAACCAAGAAAGGTCATCCGAAGTTTTCAGAGTAGAAGCAATGGATGACCAAAGTACTTAGAAGAAAAGTAGAGGAGTTGTGAAGTCAGGAAAAGGTCGTCTGAAGCATTCAGTGAAGAATCAGTGGACGACCGATGACTTCAAAAGAACAAGAGAGGTTGTCCGATTTCGTTAGAGTGAAATCAATGGACGACCAAAGATGTTTAGAGGAAGAAAGAAGAGGTCATCCGAAGTAGCTGAATAGAATCAGTGACGACCAAAGTATGTCATAAGAAAATGAGAGGTCGTCCAGAATACTCAGCGTGGGATGAGCGGACGAACAAAGACTAAAGAAGATGAAGATAGGACGCCCGAGGTATTCAGCGAAGAATTAGCGGGCGAACGAAATACGTCAGTAAAGAAGCAAAGAACATCCAATGGATTCGAGGAAAATTAGAGGATGACCAAAGAAGCTCAAGAGAGAAGAAGTGGTCGACCAAAGGATTCATGGAGAATCTGTGGACGACCAAAGGAGTTCAGAAGAAGAGCAGAGGTCGCCCGATGGATTCATGGAAAATTAGCGGATGACCTAAGTAAGCTTGAAAAAAATTGACAAAGGAAAACTAGGCCGTCCGAAGTATCTAAGAGTAATAAGTGGGCGACTTATGAAGACTTGAAGAAGTCAACCGAAGGCAGGAGCCAAACAGAGGACGTCCGAAGTTCTTGAGTGATAGCAATGGACGACCGAAGAATGGTTGAAGAAAAGTGTTCAAGTCAAGAAAGGTCGTCCGAAAGATTGCTGTACAATCAGTGGGCGACCGAAGGAGCTTGACGAAGAAACTCAAATAAACCAAGAGTCGCTCGATGTGTTCAGTAAGAAGAAGTGGACGACCTATGGAAACTAGAAGAAGGAATTAAGGCTGAAGCCCGTGACTACGGACGTTCAAAGGTGAACGGTGGACGAACGAAGCACTAGATGACAGATTAACGAATGAACTCACCAGAGCTGCGATCGACCGATGAAGCAGAAGATATCGATCGAGGAGTAGGTGAAGAGTATTGTACTTGCATTAACGACTAGTCTTTTAGAGAGAGATTAGATGTTTGTGTAAGGGTATAAAACTCAGGCCGAAGAGTCTTGGAAACTAACTTAGGCAAATTAACCTCAGAGAACTTGAGAGCTTAAGTGAGAAGCCATTGTTCCTCCTTCTAAGCATTCTAGAGAGAATTCAGAATATAAGTGAGTTAATTGAGTTTTCATGAGTGAGCTCAATTGTAAGAGGTTTTCTCCTTGCCCTCGAAAGAAAGAAAGAAGAAAGAAAGCTGTAAGGGAGCCTTTGTTGAATCTAGGATCCCGAGATTATTTTAATGATCACAAATTTGTGAGGAAACTTAGTTTGCACTAATGATCTTTGATTTGATGTGTAGAAGATAGGATTTTTATTTTCAGTTAGTAATAGGTCGACCGAAGTCGAGAAGTGGACGACCCATGTACAAAGATGAATTGAAGAAAAATCTTAAGTATGAAGCAGTCGTCCTAAGGATGTGAAGAGATCGACCGAAGTGAGGAGCAAAGACTGAAGATATGAAGCTAAGTACTAAACGATCGATCGAGGATGAATTCTGGACGACCAAAGAAACAACCAAACAGGAAAGATCACCCAGTGAAAAGAAGTGGGCGACCGAAGTTTTGAAGTCAACAATACAAGGGTTGAAGTACGGGCGCTCAAGGTTGAGTGGACGCCCTATGAAGAGGTTAATTAAAATTATTTTAAAAGTGAAGACAGAAGAGGTCATCCAAAGAATTCATTGAAGAATCAGTGGACGACCGAAGTACTCTAGATGGAAAGTTAGGTCATCCAAGAGCTTCATAGTTAAAGCAGTGGACGACCGGAAGAGTGCATAAATAGAAGAAAAGTAAGGAGAGATCGTTCAAAGATTTTAGTAAAGAAATAGCGGACGACCTAAGTATCCCTGATGAAGATTAAGGTCATCCAAAAGCTTCAGTGTTAAAGCAGTGGATGACCAATGGAAAACAAAAGTTAGAGGGAAGTCAGGAAAGGTCATCTGCAACACTCAACGGAAAACAATGGACGACCGATGACTTTAGGAGAACAAGAAGAGGCCGTCCGAATTCTTAAGTGTGGAAGCAATGGACGGCCAAAGATTTTGAGAAGAAGAAAGAAGTGGTCATCCAATGTAACTAAGTGAGAACATCGGTCGACCAGAGAAGCTGGCAGAAGAAAAGTAAGGTCGTCAAAAGTATCTGAGAGTTGTCAGAGGATGAACGAAGTATGTCAGAAGAATGACAAAAGAAAAGAAAGATTGTTCATTGTTGCTGAGCAGATTCAGAGGACAACCAAAGCAGGCCAGAAGATAAAGAAAGGACGTCCGAGGAATTCAGTGAAGAATTAGCAGACGACCAATGACTCCAGAAGATAAAGAAAGGACGTCCGACGAATTCAATGAAGAATAAGCGGACGATCGTAGTGTTTAGTAAAGAAGCAAAGGACATCCGAAGATTTGGTGTTCAATCAGCAGACGACCGAAGGAGCTTCACGAAGAAACTTGAAGTAAGCAAAGGTCGTCCGACGCACGCAATAGAGAACAGTGGACGACCTATGGAAGTAAAGAAGGAACTATGACTAAATCCCGTTACTGGGGACGTCCAAAGGTAAACGGTGGACGACCGAAGCACCAGACGACATATTGACAGATGAACTTCACTAGAGCAGCGATCGACCAATGAAGCAGAAGCGGACAATCGAGGAGTAGGTGAAAAGTACTGTACTTGCATTAACGACTAGTTTCTGAGAGAGAGAGAGAGAGAGAGAGAGAGATTAGACATTTGTGTAAGGATATAAAACTAGGTCCCAAGAGTCTTGGGAGATAACTTTGGCAAATTAATTAGCAAACTTGTAAGCTTGAATGGAGAGCCTTAGTTCCTCCTTCTGAGCATTCAAGTGAGAATCTAGAATAGAAGAGAGTAAATTGAGTATTCAAGAGTGAGCTCAAGTGTAAGAAGTTTTCTCCTTGCCCTCAGAAGAAAGAAAGGGGAAACAAACTGTAAGAGAGCCTTCGCCCTTGAAGAAGAAAACATAGTGATCTCCGGAGGTCTCGAATTCGAGAAGACCAGAGTGGGGACGTAGGCCAAGGAACTGGCTGAACCTCGTCAACAAATCTGTTGTGTTTATTTTCGTTGTGCATTTGTTCTTACCTGCATTCACTCTCTGATTATTTCTGCTGCATAAACATAGTTTAGAGAAAAAGATTTGTAATACATCAATTCACCCCCCCTCTTGGTGCCATCTAGATCCTACAATTAGTATCAGAGCATAGGTTGTTCGCAAATTTGTATCTATCTACAAATCTCCTAGACTTAACAATCTAGAGCTAAAATGACATCAAATGGATTTACCCTAGGTGAAGGACAATCTCCCTTTAGACCTCCCCTCTTTAATGCATCTAACTTCTCTAATTGGAAGATAAGATTGCAAGCGTATGTATGTTCCATGGACAGTGACATTTGGGATGTTATAGAAAATGGTTTTGATTTGCCTACTAGAGTAGTAAATGGTGTTCATGTTCCTCTTTCTAGTAGTGAGTTAGATGTTACAACTAAGAATTTAACTAAACAAGATTAGAAAGCTAAGAATGTTTTCTATTGTGCACTTGATCAAATTGAATTTAACAGAATTTCTTCTTGCACTAATGCAAATGAAATTTGGAAAAAACTTGTCATTACTCATGAAGTTACAATAAAAGTAAAAGAATCAAAACTGAATATTTTAAATGATCAATACGATTCTTTTAAAATGAAACATGATGAATTTGTAAATAGCATGTTAGTTCGTTTTAACGATGTTGTGAATAGGTTAGACGCTTTGGGCGATCCAAGATCTAATGCTCAAAAAGTGAAGAAGTTTCTCAAGTACCTGACATCAAAATGGCATATGAAGAGGACTGTGGTTGAGGGACAACATGATCTCAATAAGCTTGACTTCGATGATCTCATAGGATATCTTCTGACCTACGAGATGTCACTTAAAGAAGAGAAAGAAGAATCAAGCTCGAGAAAGAATGCCCTAGCTCTCAAATCTAAGAAGATTGAGAGTGAGGTGAGCATGAAGAATCCGATGTTGATGATGAAGACTTCAATGAAGAGAAGCTGGCCCTCTATGCAAAGAGACTCAGTAAATTCATGAAGCTCTCCAAGAAAAAGAGTTACTCAAACAAGAAGGGACCATCTGATAAGTCAAGGATAAAGTGTTATGAGTGCAACAAGCTTGGATGTTATAAGAGTGAATGTCCAGCTTTGAACAAGAAGAGCAAAGTGAAAGACTCCTCATAGTATAAGAGTAAGAAGGCACTCAAAGTCATTTGGGATGACTCAAGTGATAAAAACAGTGAAGCTGAAGGAGTATCTTTAGAAAAAGAAGAGGAAGCATTATTGTGCCTCATAGCAAATGACGAGATATCTTCTAGTCATTCAAAAAAATAGTGATAGTGATGATGATGAAGATGACTGTGATGAAGATATTATGTTTACTATGCATAAAGAATTTAACACTATGATCACAAAATATTCTATTTTGAAAAGAAAAAATGATAGTCTTTTTTAAGAAAACAATGTTGATAAAAAAATTCTGACTTGAATGCCAAAGTTTTAACTAAGAATGATAACTTAGAGAAGCATGTTAATACAATGAGTTCCTTGAAGCTAGAACTACTTAATGTTAAAAATAAGTTTTAAACATTTTCTTATGGTGGAAAAATGCTTGATGTAATGTTGTCCCAACATAAGATCCTCTGAATAAGAAAGGACTAGGTTTTGACTCTTTTTGTGACCATGTGCCTCAAGGAACTATTTTTGTAAAAGCTTCACAATCTTTTGATCCAAATCTGCCTAGTTCCTCTACCTCATGTACTTCTACTTGCATGAATGAAACTAGGACTACTTCTACTAGTTCTCATGTTAAAGATAAAAACATTGTGAATCCTAAGACTGAAACTGCTATAGGTGTCAAGTTTGTTCTCATCCATAAAAATAATGTGTTTTTATCAAAGGGAAATGCATGTATTAGAAATAGAAATGTTGCATCTAAACATAGAAAAAGAAACAATGCTTTCATGTACAAGAGAAATACAAAATCTGCCCATATGCATGCTTTTAAAAATGGTTATGTACATGCTTACTCATATATTACTCTTGTAAATATGAACAATAATTTTGTCAAATCAAAATTTCTTCATATAAACAGAAATGCACATCTTACACATGTTCATACAAGAAAATGTCCATACTTATCATAACTATAAAAAACCTTATGTGAAGAATGTTACATGTTTTTGTTGTGGTCATATAGGACATTACAGTTTTGAATGCACATCTAGAAAATGCATCTATACTAATATTAAACAAGTATGGGTTCCTAAGGGAACTTTTAACAATAATATTTCTGGACTCAAAATATTTTGAGTACCAAAAATATAAATTTTGTGCTATTCTTATAGAATGCCAAAAGAAGTAAAGGAAAATCAACAAGATGATATCTTGACAGTGGCTACTCAAGACATATGACTGGAACTGAAGAAAACTTTTTGAGCATAACAAGAATACAAAGTGGAAAAGTGACTTTTAGGGATAACAACTAAGGAAAAATCCTTGGTAAATGTAACATTGGAAAATTTGGTAATGTAGTTATAAAAGATGTATGACTAGTAGAAAATCTAAAACATAACCTGCTTAGCATTAACCAAATGTGTGATAAAGACTACATTGTTAAATTTGAACAAAATAAATACTTGATATGTGATAATAATGAAAAAGTTTTGTATATGAGATTAAATCATCAAAATGTGTATGTGATTGATTTTGATGATTTGCCTAATCACAAATGCTTAAATGTTATTCATGATGAAATAAAATTATGGCATAAAAGATTAGGACACTTAAACTATAAAGTCATGCATAAGTTAGTGAAACATAATCTTGTTAGAGGTTTGTCCAAAACAAAAATTGAGAAAAATGCTATTTGTTCTTCATGTCAAAAGGGTAAACAACATAAGGCATCATTTAAATCAAAAAATGAAATTTGTATAAGTAGACCTCTGCAATTAATATATCTTGATTTATTTGTTCCAATCTGTACCACTAGTCTTAGTGGTAAGAAATATGTGTGTGATTGTAGATGACTATTATAGATTCACATGGACTTTGTTTCTTGCACATAACCATGAAACTTTTGAGATGTTTACTATCTTTGCAAAAAGAGTTCAAAATGAACTAAATATGAAAATCTCCAAGATCCAGAGTGATCATGGAGGTGAATTTGAAAATTTAAGGTTTGAAAAATTCTGTGAGAATAATAAATTTTTTAATCAATCTTCAACATAAAAAAACACCACAGCAAAATTGAGCAGTTGAGAGGAAAAATAGAACTCTAATTGAAATGGCTATGAACTTACTAAGTGAGAGAAAGTTGCCCAAATATTTTTAGGTAGAAGCTGTTAATACCTCATGTAATATTCAAAACAGGATTTTGATTATACCTTTAGAAAAGAAAACCTATTTTGAAATGATATATGACAAAAGATCACATATCTTATACTTTAGAGTATTTAGTTGTAAATGTTTTATTTTGAGAACCTTGGATAAGCTAGGAAAATTTGATGAGAAGAGTGATGATTCACTGTTCCTAGGATACTCAAATCTTAGAAAAGCCTATAGAGTGTATAATAAAAGAACACTTATAGTTGAGAAATCAATACATGTCACTTTCAATGAAGTTGACAATGTTATTGATCAACTTGAAAAGGTTAAGATCATAGATAAGGACAATAAGGATGACCATGATCTAGATGAGCTGACTCATAAGAAGGAGGATTCTCAACCTATTGAAATCACAAATGATGAAATTATTGTGGTAAATGAGAAAAATCCACAAGGAATTGATATAGAGGTAGAATTGCCTCCTATTGAGCATAATGATTGGAGACAACTACCTTCACATCCCTTAGACAATATTATTGGAGATATAAATGAAGATGTAAAAACAAGAAAGTCATTAAACAACTTTTGTGTTTTTTCTGCCTTCTTATCTCAAATAGAAACCAGAACTATAGATGAGGCAGTGGATGATCCAAAGTGGATAAATGTCATGCATGAGGAGCTGAACAACTTTGAGAGAAATCAAGTTTAGCATTTGGTAAAGAGACCTTAGGATCATCCCATAGTTGGAACAAAATGTGTATTTAGAAATAAACTAGATGAAACTGGAGTTGTTGTGAGAAACAAGGCTAGACTTGTTGCAAAAGGTTACTCTCAAGTTGAAGGGATTGACTTTGATGAGACTTTTGCACTAGTTGCTCGTTTAGAAACAATTTGGATTCTTTTAGCATTTTCTTGCTTCAAAAATTTCAAATTGTTTCAAATGGATGTTAAGTCAGCCTTTCTAAATGGGTATATAAATGAAGAAGTTTATGTTGAACAACCTCCAAGTTTTAAGAGCTCAAAACACCTGGATCATGTATTTAAGCTCTCTAAGGCACTATATGAGCTAAAGCAAGCTCCTAGAACTTTGTACGAGAGATTGAGCACATTTCTTCTTGAAAATGAGTTTTCAAAAGGAAAGGTAGACACAACTCTATTCTTAAAGTATTTTGGGAATGATATACTAGTTCTACACATATATGTGGATGACATTATTTATGGATCCACAAATTCTCAAATGTGCAAAGAATTTGAAACTCTCATGCATAAAACTTAAGATATCACTTCATTAGAGAACATGTATCACTTAAAACCATCTCTATAGAACATGTTCCAACTGAAAATAAATAGCTGATATTTTTTACAAAACCTTTAGGAAGAACAGGTTTAACATGTTAAAAAGAGAAATTGGGATGTTGGACTTAGAAAACTGAAAAATAACTCAGCCGATTGGTGACTTGCAAATGTGAGTATCACTGATTAATGGAGTTGTAAATTGATTGTGTTGCACAACACATACATGATCCTTATCTATTCTATCTCATGACCATTATTTTTTTTGTTTTTTTATGTCCACCCTAAATGTAAAATAGAAAATATCAGGCAGTGAATGATAAGTGTTAAGTATCAAGCTGATCACAGAATTTGGACGTCCATCTTTATATATCGGGTGTCTGAAATATATTGTTGATATCTAGTGATCCCGAGCATTGGACGCCCATTGTCAATCTTCGGGCGATCGGTATAAGTAATCTACGAAGGTTCGGTCGACCACTCTACAAACTAAGGGTGTCTTATGTTCTAAAAATCTTAATGACATACTAAAAATTCGGACGACCGAAGTTGAATCATGACTCAAGACCAATTCGAGTATAGGGCGTTCAATGATATCATAGGACGACCAATGAAACTATCACATGACACCCCTACTAAGTTGGTCGACCTATAATTATTTCGGCCGACTGATGTCACGAACACTATATATATGGTGGCTCACCCTTAACTGTCTTCATCTTTGGAACATTCTTAAATGGCGACCTTTCGTGTTCTTCCGTCTCCTTCACTCCAAACTACTTTCAAACCCCCTTGTGATCTTCAGCATCCTGGAAGCGATCAAAGTTGTCTCAAACAGGGATCCAAACATCTAGGTAAACCTAAAACATCATCTCTATGTGTCGTTAATCGGGATTTTTCTAGGTTTACTATCTAGGTTCTAACCAAGTCTAAACCTTGTTGTGAATGTTGTTCATTTCTTAAATAATCAAATATTTTTGAATTCTTTCACTACTCTAAGTTCCTCCTACATGTCAGTTTGATTTCAGCTCTCTTCTGATTCCTTGTGATTCAACATTTGTGTTCTTCCTTGTTTATTTTTAACCATGTCTCCTACTAAGCGTGTGGCCCAAAAACAAAGACCAGTAAAAAGAAAACAAAGAGAGGAATCAGTCTCACAACCCCAAAAGAGAGTTGAATTAGGAGAACCCTCTGCTCAAGCATCAGAACCTATTCCTGATAGAGTCGAGTCGCATAAGAGAATCGAAACTCCTCAATCACCTGAAAGGCCCTTTAGTCACCCTCAATTCATTAGCGAGATTGTTATAATGAACACCGATTAGTTGAGCCACAACATTCGGTTGACTGGGAAAGTCTTTAACTTCCTGGTCTTAAAGAAACTTTTGAGCAATGCGACTGGCTCACGTTTCTTGATCTTGATGAACCAGTTTATCCTTATGTAGTCAAACACTTCTATGCTAACCTAACCTATGATGACACCCAGTTAGAAATAAAATCCTATCTGCAAGGTAGACACTTTTTTATAACTGAATCCGGCCAAGCTTAATGAGATCCTTAATACTTCTGGATTCACACACATAAATCTTTCTCCAATGCACTGGCCTCACACCACCTACACTCAAGATCAAATTGCACTAGCTGTGAGTGGAGGAGAAGTCGACACTTTTGTCCAAGGATCCTTTCACAAGTATCTTAGCCCCATCATGAAAGTCGTTCATCACATAATTACCCATGTAGTGCTTCCTAGAGCTGGTCACTGCACATGAGTAAATCTCCTTGATTTAGCTGTTCTTGCCCACCTTGTAGATCCTGCAACCCCTAGAATTTCCTTAGGAAATCTTCTTATATATTAACTTATTAAAACCAAAGAAAAAATTCACTCTAAATGGACCAAGGGTGCTCGTCTCTACTTTGAAAATCTCATTACCTTTATGATCCAGAAAACTTGTCGAACAACTAGGTTCTCTGACCGAGAAGATGTTTTCATCCTACCCGAAATGTTAAAATTTCCTTCTCTACCTTGACTAGAAAAGGACATACTAAGGACACCCATCAGTCTAACGAGTTTTCTTCTGAGTTTCAACCACAGGACACTACACCTCAAGGAACCAATGATATTGGAGTCACCCCTGCAACCATTGTTCCTGAGACCACTCCTCCAATAATCAGACCACCCTCTGCAGGTGCTGTGTTGTCTCCTCCTCCTTCACATGGCCACCAAGTAGAGAAGATTGGGTTTCATTGTGCAGAAAAGTGGACATCATGTCAACCTAGGTCAGAACCATGTCAACCCAAATGAGTCAAGCCCTCGAATTATTACAGAAAATCAGTGATGAACAATTTGAAAGTAATGAAGTCAGCAAAGATATTGTTGTTCACCATAACCAAGCCTGCCAACATTGGCGTGGAGTGGAAGCATTCATGAGGGCAACCGAGTATGAGCCCTATGAAACCCCCTTTTTGATAATTACAAAGGGAGAGAAAGAAATCAGAGTAGTGAACCCCATGAAGAAGAAGTTGGTATTCAAGAGGAGGGTCAAAGAGATAATCAAGAAGAGGGAAATGGAAAAGGGGAAGTTGAAGCTGTTGCTATAGAAGAAGATGTTGATATTCAAAGAGTTGGAGTTAATCAAGAGATAAATCAAGAAGAAGAAGAAGAAGTTGGCCAAGCAATTACTGAAGAAGAAGTTGGCCAAGCAATTACTGAAGTAGAAGTTGGTCAAATTACTGATGAAGCAGTGGTTGATAAAGATGGCCAAGAAGTTGAATTTCAAGAATTGTTTGCCGAAAGAGAAAGTGAAACTAACAATATGTTAATAGAAGTAGTAAATAAAATATTAGAAGAAACATCAAATGCAACCATTGAAGAAACTGAGAACACCTCTACTTCAACACTTCCCCTTTTTGAAAAGAAGTTTGGAAAAAGCTTCAAGAGAAAGAAAAATAAAGACAAAAAGAAATAGATAGATAGTTTTTTTTGTAAGACAAAATCTGTTTATGTAAACATTCTGAATTTGAGTGTATGATACTCTGTGTTTCAGAAATGAAATGAGTATGTGTTTGAAGCTTTTATGCAAAGATATTCTCTAAACTTTTTTAAGTGTGTTTCTTAGTGATAATTGTTCAAATGAAATGCAAAATATTCCTGATTTGTATATCCTAGATATGCATGCATATATTAAGAGGATAAATGCCTGAAAATGAGAGACATATATTTTAGGGGGAGCAATTATGGTTAGTTAGATTTTTATGTGATTTTTCTGTTAAAACTAACCTTAAGTTCACTCCTCATCAATTTGTAATCATCAAAAAAGGGGGAGATTGTTGAATCTAGGATCCCAAGATTATTTTAATGATCATAAATTTGTGAGGAAGCTTAGTTTGTACTAATGATCATAAATTTGTGAGGAAGCTTAGTTTGTACTAATGATCTTTGATTTGATGTGTAGAACATAATTTTTATTTTCAGTCAGTAATAGGTCGATCGAAGTCGAGAAGTGGATGACCTATGTACAGAGAATAATTGAAGAGAAATCCTAAGTATGAAGAGGTCATCCTAAGAATGTGAAGAGGTCGACCGAAGTGAGGAGCAAAGACTGAAGATATCAAGCTAAGTATTGAACGGTCGACCGAGAATGAATTTTGGACGAACGAAGAAACAACCAAGCATGAAAGGTCGTCCGGTGTAAAGAAGTGGGCGACCGAAGTTTAGAAGTTAACAGTACAAGGGTTAAAGTACGGGCGCTCCAAGGTTGAGTGGACGCATTATGAAGAGGCTAATTAAAATTATTTTAAAAGTGAAGACAGAAGAGGTCATCCAAAGAATTCATTGAAGAATCAGTGGGCGAACGAAGTACTCCAGATGGAAAGTTAGATCGTCCAAGAGCTTCATAGTTAAAGTAGTGGATGACCGGAAGATTGCATAAATAGAAGAAAAGTAAGGAGAGATCGTCGGAAAATTTCAGTAAAGAAACAACGGACGACCGAAGTATTCCTGATGAAGATTAAGGTCGTCTGAAAGCTTCATCGTTAAAGCAGTGGATGACCAATGGAATAAATAAGTTAGAGGGAAGTCAAGAAAGGTCGTCCGCAACACTTAGTGGACAACAGTAGACGACCGATGACTTCAGGAGAACAAGAAGAGGTCGTCTTAATTCTTCAGTGTGGAAGCAATGGACGACCAAAGATGTTCAAAAGAAGAAAGAAGTGGTCATTCGACAGAAGTAAATGAGAACAACGGTTGACCAGAGAAGCTGGCAGAAGAAAAGTAAGGTCGTCCGAAGTATCTGAGAGTTGTCAGAGGACGACCAAAGTATGTCAGAAGAATGACAAAAGAAAAGAAAGGTCGTCCATTGTAGCTGAGTAGTTTCAAAGGATGACCAAAGCAGGTCAGAAGATAAAGAAAGGACGTCCGAAAAATTCAGTGAAGAATTAGCGGACGACCAATGACTGCAGAAAACAAAGAAAGGACGTTCGATGAATTCAATGAAGAATAAGCGGATGGTCGTAGTGTTTAGTAAAGAAGCGATGGACGTCCGAAGGTTTGGTGTTCAACCAGCGGACGACTGAAGAAGCTTGACGAAGAAACTTGAAGTAAGGAAAGGTCGCCCGACGCACACAGTAGAGAATAGTGGACGACCTATGGAAGTAAAGAAGGAACTATGGCTGAAGCCCGTTACTGCAGATGTTCGAAGGTTAACGGTGGACAACCGAAGCATCAGACAACATATTGATGGATGAACTTCACTAGAGCAGCATTCGACCAATGAAGCAGAAGCGAACGACCGAGGAGTAGGTGAAGAATGTTGTACTTCTATTAATGGCTAGTTTCTAAGAGAGAGATTAGACATTTGTGCAAGGGTATAATACTAAGCCCCAAGAGTCTTGGGAGATAACTTCGGCAAATTAATTAGTGAACTTGTAAGCTTGAATGAAGAGCCTTAGTTGCTCCTTTTGAGCATTCAAGTGAGAATTCAAAATAGAAGAGAGTAAATTGAGTGTTCTAGAGTGAGCTCAATTGTAAGAAGTTTTCTTCTTGCCCTCGGAAGAAAGAAAGGAGAAACAAACTTTAAGGGAGCCTTCGCCCTTGAAGAAGGAAACATAGTGATCTCCGAAGGTCTCGAATTCGAGAAGACCAGAGCGGGAACATAGGCCAAAAGTTCGGTTGAACCTCGTCAACAAATCTGTTATGTTTGTTTTCGATGTACATTTGTTCTTACCTGCCTTCACTCTGTGATTATTTTCACTGCATAAACATAGTTTAGAGAAAAAGATTTTTAATACACCAATTCACTCCTTCCTCTTTGTGCCATCTAGATCCTACAACCTTCGCCTTGAAGAAGAAAATCTAGTGATCTCCGGAGGTCTCGAGTTTGTTTCCTTCTTTGGATTTAGTTTTCATTTGCATCTATCCCCCCCCCCCCCCTTACTTCTCCCCCCCCCCCCCCTCTTGGTGCCATTTAGTCCCCACACTCTTTTCTTCCTTGCCTTAGTTTTCCCTCATTCCTCCTCCACAATGAACCTTCTTCTAGACCTGTTCTCCTCCTTGATGATCTGACGCCATGAGGAGAGAGAGGGATTTGTGGGATGAGAGGAGGGATTGAGAATGAATGGAAATTCCCTCTAAATGGGGTTTGCTTGTGATTAGGAGTTTTTTAAAATTAATTTAGATAAGATTAGGAATATTAAATTGATTAGGAAAATAATAACATAATGATTTACTTTGACCCTTAATCTTAATCATAAGAATACTTTATCTTATATTCTTTTATCTTATATTTTAATCATAATATTTTAAAAATTAAGGGTGTTACATTATAACCTTCTTAAAAATAAATCCGTCCTCGAATTTAGGCATTATATTTCAATACATCAAATAATTTATATATGTCTTCTATTTTCCAATACAATATGTCAATATAAAAACAATCTTATAATTCCTTAATCATGTCATCACTTTTTTTTTGTCATATGACTTGGCCTTCTAACCTTCATCCTATATGCATCATCGTTATACCCTAATCAATCACATAAAACATTACTTAACCATTCATTCAAACAGTCATGACAAAGTTTACGATACCTCTTGTCCACCCGCATTTACCTTATAACTCCTTTTTTTTATCATAACTTAATCATCATCATCATCATCCTTCAATCAGATCATAGTTATAACCTCAATTCCCTTTTTTCACTTATGGTCATTACATATTCAAAACATTCTTGATTGTACTATCTCTAGATAACCTCCTTAAGAATCATGTTGTATTATTCATTGGGACAACATGAAATTGTGACTAAACCTCAATATTGATCATTCATTGGCCAATCAATGCCAATTCGAATCCAAATTTATTCCTTTTCATCTGATAACCTCCTTATAACTTAATATATAGTCTTCTTGTTGGTTATGATTATTCATGATACTTGCACATGTACTTTACTTTCTTAGAGACAACTAAGAAGTATCTCTCATTAGACTCTGATATCTTACTATAACGCCCCTCAAAAGACTAACCCTACCATGTGGCAGAATGGCCCTTCTAGAGGTGCTACGATATTCTTCTTTAACTTAGAAATTGACTAGCTTACAAGTCAACAATATAGATACATCATGTAGAAGCAATAACTTTACAATAATACATCATTGCGAAAGCCAATACTTATAACTATATCCAGGACTTATACCATGTGCAAGCCTTCTCATCACGAACATCATCACGTTATCGCTATGCCATCATCTATATTGCCTACATGATCAAATACAAGAGAGACAATTCTCTCATAAGTGATAAAGCTCAATATTTAAAGGAAATAATATACAATAGGGAAAATCATATGCAAAAACATAATATAGATAATTATAATATATGAACTTCTTTGCATTACCTTTATTTTTTCACCTTTTTTCTTTAAGTTTGTACAATATCATTAATATGTATTTGCAAAAACTTCAATTGCATTGTGATGATACAATGCTTAATCTTTCTTGTTCATTAGGTTCCTGCCCAATTCAATATTTGCTTTATATCTTTCTTTCCATGGGTCCATCAATGGCGAGAAACATCAATGACATCATAACATCAAGGTGCCCAATATCCTTATCATTTAATATGTTCACGCTTGATAAATGCTTTACTTTGTATCATTCATTTTTATTGTCTTTAATCCATCAATAGCGAGAACATCAATTGCACCATGACATCGTGATGCACATTAATCCATCAATGGCAAGAACATCAGTTGCATCATGACATCATGATGGACATTAACTTCATTGTTCAATATGTTCAAGCCCAAACAATAACTTAGGACCAATTCGTTCTTTCCTATTTATCTTGTCCTAAGTTGTTCAATCAACGATGAACCTTTATTAATGCATGGATGATTCGAGTTTATTCTCCAACACCAATTTGACTAGCTATGTCATCAATAGTCTCATGAAGAACTCAACAATCATGTAGGAACTCAATAGTCTCCAAAGGAACTCAATTGTCCTCGATCCAATAGTTTTTTTAAGAACTCAATAGTCCCCGAAGGAACTCAATAAGGATAAATCCCTCAACTATTAGGGATCATCCTCCTCATGTGCAATTTTTATCACAATCATTAATCTCTTCTTTTAAACCTTAATATCAATTAGCCTAGGTTATCTCTTGTATTTAACTAACTAACACCAAATATGCAATCAATTTTGATCAATCTATGCAATCAATCATATACATATCAATAGGTTAACAATGTTCGCTAATTCACCTCGGGGACATGACCCGCGTCCGTGATGGACATGGTCTATTTTTCAAGCTTCAATCACATGTTCATCAGCCAAACATGGCTTGTGTCGATCTTATAGGATCTAGATGGCACCAAGAGGGGGGG
>LTAE01007244.1:9416-23257 GCA_001647135.1 Pontederia paniculata
CGCCCAGGCCCTTACACCACGGGTCAAGGCAACCCCGCTCTCACAGTGATGCTCTACCCTTCACCTTCCTGCTCTCGCGGTGGAGGCTCAAGGCTTGACCAAATGTAATCTGGGCCATAGTCACACTCTCTCTCTCGGGGAAGAGAGTTCACCATCTTAAAACTCGTTAAAAGAATATAAATCTTGACATCCAAGTTCTAGAGGGGTACCGCCTCTCAAGTGCACTAGCCTCTTTTCCAAAGGGAACCTAAAGGTTTAGTCAGAGAGCTTTCTCAGGTCGGAGCATCACCCTGCTCTCACAACGGTAACCTAATCAGCAAACCCCCACTCTCGTGGCGTATGCTCGCGGGGCCGACTAAAAGAATTGTTCCCCAAGTTACCATCAAGCCTCTCTCAAGGCCAACACATCCCCAATCTATCTAAATCTATAAATCAATTCAAGATTATTGATGTTCGCTCAGGGTCAAGCTCCAGAGGTAGGGTCAAACTCTCACCTATCCCCTAATTCAGAAGGCATAACCTGGACTAAGGTTCCCCCAAACTTCATCACTAGCCTCTCGGCTCATTCTGTGAAGGTGGCAACACAATAAGGTCCTTGCAAATAGTGCGCACTTGGGAAGAATCAAACGAATAATAAGAAAACACTAAAAACATAAAATCTTACATGTGATTCAACACACGAGATCAAGCAGGCGATTTAGAAGATGAAACTCAAAACAATTCAGAGCATAATGGATAGAACAGAGATTTCCCTAGGATTTCGGCTATAGGAGTCTAGCCAAACATCTTGGGGCTAATAGTTACAAAATAAGGAAAGTGTTTAGCCAACATAGTTCGCCAGAAAATAAAATAAGTACACAAAATAAAAGAACTCCGACGTTTGTCCCCCCCTCTTTGTGTTCTGCGACTTCTCCTTTTAAAGAGTCTTCAGCCTTACGCCACAAGTCATGCTCCAGGCTGGCAGATAGACTTCCAAAACTGACTCCCAAGATCTCGACGGTTATTGCAGATAAAATCTGGACCTGAGCTGTTATGGCAGAAAAGATTTCGGCCTTAGTTGTTATAGCAAGTAATATCACGTAAGGTTTGGGTTGTTATGTAAGTTATCCTGGGTTGTTATGACAATTATCCTGGACTGTTATGGCAGTTATCCTGGTCCTCCAACTGTAATAAAAAAAAGGAAAGGATTTAAAATTTTAAATGTTCAAATCACATAAATCATGGAAATCAGTTAAAAATCTTCTCAAATTAGTTCAGAATCCCAAAATCCAAATATAGTAATGTTGAACATTAGAAATGCAAAAATGGGTATAAATTAGCAGATAACATTTACAAAAATGTAGCTCGGGGCAAGCTTTTAGGAGGTTGGGTCAACCTATTTAGGAATACCTTTTCTTGTCATCACCTTGAATATGACTTACTTTTTGAAAGCCAATAACGAACAATAACCTTCCTTTTTCCTTGTATTCAACCCCAAAGACCTTTTTCTCTGAGTATAACTTCATCATCGCAACCCTTGGACAATCAAGGACTTTGTTGCATCCATGACTCCTTCCTAGATTTTGTGGCATGTTGCCCACCTCATGTCACACCCTTCCTCAAACCTTTAGTTTGAGGCATATGTTGCCTCCAAGTGCCATATTGGAACCACGTCCTCCTCTTTGGTGGCTACTATCGTGTTCAATACCTTGGCCTTCCCACTATCCTCTTGAAATGTGGTCCCCCACACTCAAACCACTCCAATTTTCATTGTTTCCCACCCTTATCATTCTTGGCCTTCCCCTTGGCCTTGCCATTCTTGTCATGGTGAGGTTTATCTCTCTCACAGTACTGTTTGGTCATTGATGTTTCCTTATGGCTTTCTCGAAATCCATCAACTTCTCGACTTGAATGATCAACTCTGATAAGGAATTAAAGTCCCTTGCCTGAATTCTTTCGTTGTCGAGCATCGTAAGTGATCTGTTGATAATGCCTTGAATATGATATTAACCTAGTGGAAACCCATATGACCCCAATGCATCACAGCCGCTCAAATAATTGGGGCGGCGAAGCCGCCCGTCCCATTTGGGGTCTCTAGCCGTATATATAAACTCCCTAGGGTTTGTGTTATTATGTATCTTGTATCATCTGCTATTTTTCCACATCAAAGAAACAACTCTAGCCATCGCCCGAGGACGTAGCACAGTTAAGGGTGAACCTCGTAAATCCGTGTGTCTTCTTTGTGTTGATTTCTCTCTCTCGCCTATTTTTCATAACATCATCCATGAAGTAAAAAGAATTGTGCTTTTTTAGGCAAATTGCCAACTTCTAGCAACATTACATGAAATTTAGCGATGCATTCATTGATTACACCAACTTGTTTCAACCCCCGAACCCTTTTGTCACTAACTCCCAAGAATTAGTCTGGTAGAGTTCTCTCTTAATCTCGACCTTGAAATTTCTCAAGTTCCAATCCGCAATTCTACTCAAATTTCGGCTTCACATTGGCGCCACCACCAAGAAACATCATTATCCAAATAGTGCATCATTATTTGAATCTTTGAGGCATCCTCAACAATGTTTATGTCCTTGAATCCAGTTTCAAGTCTCCACATGAACACATCAAATACTTTGGCAACTCGTGTTAATCTATACTCTGTCGAATCTAGCCCGATAAAATTCCTTGTCACTCTAACATTTGAGCACCACTGCCTCATACCACCATGTTCCATTAGCACTAGGATTTCTACTTCCAACAGTTGGATCATTTCCCCGTATTGTTGATGCATGCATTTTACAAAGTATTTTAAGACTTTCCTTAGGCATTATTCTGAGTTATTTTCATATAGCATGCATCCATTTTTGTTTTTATTTGTTTATATTTGTTCAAGTCCAAAATCTACTCTTGTTTGGTGCTATTTTGTAGGAAAACACATAGAACAGCGAGCAAAAGGGTGGAAGGACCTGAATATCAAAAAAGGGACAATCACGAGAAAGAAATCAACACTTCGA
The DNA here is from genome assembly GCA_001647135.1 of Pontederia paniculata. NCBI lineage: Eukaryota > Viridiplantae > Streptophyta > Magnoliopsida > Commelinales > Pontederiaceae > Pontederia > Pontederia paniculata. The sequence continues at coordinate 12,408 of LTAE01007244.1, forward strand.
ATATATCACAGGCCGTGACACAACCTTACGGGCCGTGATAAATGAGTACTAGCTGAAGGCATGTCCATAACGAGCTGTGAAGATCAGATCACGACCTGCACCGTAGCACCAACTTCAAGCATTACGGGACATGATGAATAATCATGGGCCGTTATGAAGGCCGTCATGACCACAACGTTGATATCACGACCTATGCCAAAGCGCTGCAACTTGAAATGAGACATGAGTCATAACACCTTGTTACGAGTCATGGAGACGGATATCACGGAGCATTACTTCATATCATGACCTTAACAACAACAACAATTTTACAAGTCTAGACCTTTACGGGATGTTATCAATCTTTATGGGCCGTAAGATGAAGAATTCGAGGTGCCGAACTACCCGAGCCCGAGTTACGGGCCGTGACAACTTGAGGAATAATGAAGAAATCTTTATTACGGGTCGTGACATCCTGTCGCGGGCCGTGATGAAGGTATGCAGTTTGATATATTCAAGATTCCGAGATGATTTGATGGTCAAGAAGTTTGGGATTTGATTGAAGACTTTAAAGATTGGACTCCTATCATATTTCTGAGGATTTAGATAAGTTATTGGACTCTCATCATCACCGTCGATCGAGGAACAGATTTGATCCAAGGATTCACATGCATCTAACCCTAGGAAACCCTAGGTATAGAAGAGAGTTGGAATCTTGGAGGCTCAGATCTCATCTCATATTTTCAGATTCTATCCAGAGATCTAAGGAGGAGGCTAGGGTGCTGCAAAAGAGAAGAACGTTAGAGAATGAAGACTAATCTGAAGGGCTGTGAAGAAGTCAATATCATCATCCGTTAAGGAGTTGTTCGTCATCTTCTTGACATCCAGAGGAGTATCTCTTGTTCCATATTTGTTGAGATGAATTTATTCTGTAATTTGAGAGTTTATTCTGAATATTTTCTGTTAGTTTATGTTTTGAGACTATTGCTACTGCAGAACTTTTATAGTTTTCGATACTTTTAGTTGAATTGATTCTTCATGAACATGATTGCTGAGTGCATTGCTTTTCTCCAGTTTTGATTGAATTAATTAGTTGACTATTGGCACGTCCTCTTTAGTTCATAAATTCTGTAGAACTGATTATTGACATTCTAGTTGAAGCAATTCGTGTCCTGCGATTCTGACCCGTTAAGGGCATTGTCATTTGTGGTCTATTAGGTCAACCCGTTAAGGGTAATTTAATAGTCTAGGGTAACAACTTACTGCGTCTTATGTTATCTTCCTGAGGATAGACTCATTCAGGGGTATTTTTTGGATTGTTTAATGCAAGATAGTTGAGTTACCCGTTAAGAAAATTCATACTTTTAGGTTTACCTAACCATCTGAAGATTCAATAGTTGATTTTCATCTCATATTCAATTGTTGTGCAAGATTCTGAGTACCCATCTTGAGTTTAGTATTGTTCAGCCCATAGTTATCATCCCTATATTATTGTTATTATTACTTATATTTATATAGTATTATTTTTCTGAAACACCCATCCTGAAATCAATGTTATCTCCTATTAGCCTAGAATTTTGATTAGGTAGTTATATAGTTCCTCGTGGAATCAACAACTCTACTCTTTCACTTTATTACTTGTTCAATTAGTGCATTTGCTAGCATCCGATTTTGCCTGTGTCAGCATTTTTCGCATCAATTGTGCATCAATGTGAGTCATCATTTCTTGGTGGCACGCAAGGCATCACTATTTTCTTCCAGAGATTCCAAGCATTTGGAGAGATCACCATAATTCAACAAACACTCTTCCATTGTAATCATACGTTCTAGAAATTCTTGGTGTGTCATGCCCTGCAATGCTTCTTCCATGAAGTAGCATTTCCTATAGTCTATGCCTCATGCACCACCATCTTCTTCCTCTTTAGGCCATGCATTCGCTCGGCATCGTCTCCCAATTAAACCATGAAGGAAACCTACTATGATATCAAATGTCACACGCTTATATTTCTTAAGTGTGTGTGTGACCTTAGACCTCTTCAAACCAAGGAAACCAAGTCAGTCTAAAACTCATTGAAACGTCAATGATTTTGCCCAATTTTGGATCCTTCCATGACAACACAAAGAAATTTATTGCAATGAACATGTTACATAATACAAGCACAACATAAACCAGCCCGTACAAGTTCTGTCCCAATATGTCAAACACATTATATATATATATATATTATATATATATATATATATATATATATATTATATATATATCAAGGAAACCACCCCACTACAATTGTCCAAAGACTTTTCCCAAGCATCTTTTGGCTTAAAATAACTTCTTGAAAAACCCCAACTGCTGCTGAAATCACCACCGCATATCCTATGTCCCAACAAATCATCTTAACATGCATGGGTGCACGCGTGTTCTTTCTAGGTGCGTGTTGACGCACGACCCTACATCCAACCGCCACTTGCCACACGGTTTCCTTCCGTTTCCTATGCTGCACATCGAGCACACATATATTCTCAAGCCATTTTTGTGTTGAAGCCGTCAAAGATCATCTCTATGCGGTCTAAACAGTGACGCACGCTCGAGCGCAAGGCCATTTTTCAACAATGGATTGCTCCAGTGTCGCTCCGCATAGGTGACTCTCCTAGTCACCCCCGATCACACAGGCCTATATTGCAAATCTTCAGTGCATCGTGGGCCAAAAGGATAAAGCATGACACATGGCCTATATGTCACACATATGAAACATAAATCATAGAACATACATTAGGATTTTTAGCCCAATCATGTGATAAACATATGATCATTCATCTTTTATTTTCTTTAGCTTCTTAGCGAATTATGCTCGTGACTTGGCTTTAAGCTTATCTTTCATCTTGTTCATTTCTTATATTGCTAGTGCATTATCAATATAATTCATTCTTTCATTCTTAACTTCCATATGAATGATCGATATAATGCCACTGGACATAAATATCTTACTTGGCATTGACTTTCAATGAAATTTATCCATTTTAGCTTAACTTATTGTTAATGTAATATTTCTCATCTTTCAATACTTGTGACAATACTTGAGTCAGCATTCTAACTTCAATAAAGTCGTCCCCGTTGTCACATGTCCTTTTATTATCTTGTATGGTTGAGGACTAATATGCACACTACCTTATTTAAGTTTATTAGGCCAATGATGCACCTTGGCTCCAACATACGCCCCTTTGTGGCTTTGGGCCTAGGAAGTGCTTACGCAAATGAGATTTTATAACTTACCAACTACGTGTCAATATCTTGTATCAACTTGTCTTTTATTACAACACATCAATCATCAACACAATAATTATATTATTCGTATTTTAACCCTAATTATGACTAAGCATGATGAACATCAATTCTAGATTCATCAATACATCAATCATAATATACATTCGATCATAAGTAAGCAATTCATAACATACCTTTCAATCAGGAGTGGCGCTTGGGATTCGTGAACATTGATGACATTAGGAGTGGATAGCTTTTGGGACTCATTGCGAGCTCTCGACACACGTGGCAATCCAGATGGCGATGATTATGGGCAGGATCCGTGGCTACCAATTGGCAATTTGGCGCCAACACAAACACACGATTTTTGAAGGGGAAATACTATATAGAGAACATTGTACATCACATACTATTCCAACTTAGAGAGTAGGGTATTGGGTAACATCTTACTGGTTTTCTTTTGAGGAAGCCTTCTTTTGGCACTGCTCCCTTATATATATGTGTACATTTCCATCCTTCGCCTTAATACAAATGGATGACTATCAAGCTGTGTAGTCATCCTTTCTCTTTTAAAAAATAAACGTAGCACACCTTATCGATCATAAGTAATAATTAAGGAGCATAGCATGCTTCATATAATTGAAAATGAATAAACATTTCAAACTTAGAACTAAATGACTTAGCTTAGCTCAGACCGGTCGAACTCTCTCTTTGGCTAGTCGAGGTAGGTTCGATCAGTTCCTCGAACGATGCCGATACTATGTACACACACTTGATCGACCAACTAGGCGATCGAGGTTGATCCATCACGGTGGGTTGACCAATCTCTATATTGTTATAGTCTCCTTTAGTCAACTTCTTGGGCATTCATTGTTGCTTCAGTCGGTGGTTCGATTGATGTTTCTATAATGATGAGTGTTATTCGACCGACCACTTGGGTGGTTGAAGTTTTGATCGATGGGTCAACCGATCACCGGGAAACACTAAACTTCCATTTGATACTAAGGTTTCATTTCTAAGTTTCATGCTCCATTGTTCACTGATGAGGTAAAAGTGTGTCGTTATAAAAAGGTGGCACCAGATTCCAGAATGCCAAGGTTTGACTGTTCTGGACCTAGGGGCAACTGGGCAGAAATAGATTATCAACAAGTCTTAAAATTAACCTAAACACACAACTTCAATGCAAGTATACGATTATCATTGTAGTATTTTAGGATCGAATCCACAAGGAAACTAGAATTTCATAATGCAATCACTCTATTCTACCATGAACCGAAATCAAGAAGAATAATAATTTGTGCAGAAATTTAGATGAAATAGAACTAGAATCTGGAAAGGAAATTAAAAGAAAATATTTTTGGTGTTTTAACATTTAAAGTGAGCAAAAATAGAACCAATATGAAGGAAGAGGAATCACTCAAATATGGAGAGTGGTCGAGATATGAGAATCATTTTCAAACTCTATTTACTATTAAACATATGAAGCTCAAATAATGATGATTTGAGATATCAAGATAACAAACCCAACTACTCTCACAGTTGAGACATGCACTCAAATTCCTTGGTTTCTCACACTCAATCTCTCGATAGAATGGATTATCCCTCTCCAATCAACTCTAGGTATCCGTTGGAACCTTCAGCCTCACATGAATCCCTTAGACAAAGTAATTCTCCCTCTCGGTCCCAACCCCATGGAGCTGAAATGAAACTCACACCTCATAAACCCTACTCACCTCTCGGGTCCTTGTAGAGCCCTTGCAACATATCCTTCTCTCTCGAGATAGGGTTGCAACATAGGTGTGAACAACAATCCAACTAAAAGATAGCACAAGTATGAACTACACATTATTTCTTCTCAATGAAAAGGTTCTCCATCTCGGTCTTAACCTTCAACATCAAATAACATAACAACTAACTCATTACATCAAAATCTGCACATATAGAAAACACATTATGCAAAAGAAGATTGGAAAGTCAAATGGAAACATTAGTGCATTAAAAGAGTAGATCAGACAACAAAAAGATGTTCTCAAATCATCCCATGTCCATGCCTTAATGTTTAGCCTCTAATAACCATTACACACATAATAAAACATATCAAAACGGGGGTTCCTCATTGGAAATGAACAAAAGTAGGAAATTACAGAAGAAAACCAGTAATACTCCTCAAAACGCAGCATGAAACATCTATCTTCTCCTCTAGTTCTTCTTCCCTTTCAGCAATGGCGGCGGCTCCCTTTCCTCTCAGATGGGGAACCCACCTCCTTACTATAATATGAAGTAAACCATATAAAAAATACTAACTCTGGATCTCTCCTCAGCTGATAAAATATTCAAGCTCTCTCCAATGATGGCTCCATTCCTCTCAGAACTGAGAACTCTTTTTCCCTCTTTCTTCTTGCCTTTTATCATTTTCCTTTTCCCCAATCATTTGATGCCACTTGTCCCTTGCATACCCCTACCAATATTGCCTGAAAGTTGCTAAGAAATCTTCTGCATCTGTACTACAAAGCTGGCAGAGGAATCTGTAGGAGTTTGTTTCAGTTTGTCTTATAATGGAATTTGGCAAGTGACGTCAGGGCTTGAATGTCTGCACAGGTACCCCCAGGTCCAATTTTGCAACACAAGTGTCATTTGGCCTCGGCTAAGTTCCTGCGGGAGAAATCAAATATTAATCATTTAGAACTTCACTTAAAGGAGTCTTTGGAGTGAAAATATGCACTTATGCCCAGAGAATTTAAATGATGCAAAGGCTATAAAAATGTGTGCGATATGTATAAATTGATGCAGAATTTATGACGAAAGTGTCGTCTTTGCATATGAAAATATAGAGAAAATTCTCTGTCATCATAATTTTCCCAAACTTAAGCTTCTGCTTGTCCTCAAGTAAAGAATTAGAGAATTTAAGGCCCAAGAAATGCATTTCAAATTGGCCACATAATGAACTCATAATAGCTTACACAATTCTCCTTAGTCGATTAGATTCTCAGTTATCATTGCATTTTCTTAGCCAATTAGCCTCCTCCTAGAACCATAAAACTAAAGCCTAGGTGTACTCATGAAGATGCAAGCTAGATGATCTCTTCTCAAAGACATTTCTCTAGACCTACAATCCTTGATGAAAGGAGTAGAAATGACAATGTTTTATTCAAAAACAGAAATTGGTTACTAACCCTTCTTCTCTTTTTTTCTTCTTTTCAAACTTGGGTTCCTAACCCAAGAATTTTCTCTTTTTTTCAAATAATGTTACTAACCCTTTTCTCTCTTCTTTTTTTTTTTTCTTTTGAGATGGGTTACTAATCCTTTTTCTTCTTTTTTTTAACAGGGTTACTAACCCTCTTTTTTTTATTTGGAAGAATATACATAGATGCTGCTTGAGAATAAACCAACAATAGATGCAAGGATTGTTAAAGACTAAAGAGTAGCATGATCAAGGTATCATCACAGCTGCTATAAGTTTTGGTTTCATTTGGGGACATTTATGTTCTTTGGTTCTATCTGTTGTAGGAATGACCGAAGGTTCTAAGAAATTCAGGTGAGAGTGTAAGGCTAGTATGGTTTCATAATGCCTTCTAACTCTAGGTTGAGTGAGAAGAAATGTCTATGCCAAAATCATAGTATGATAAGAAGAAAAGGCATATGAGAGTATTTACATGCTGCAAAAGGGGATGATTTCGAAAATGCTAAACAACTTTAATTACAGATAAAGCAAAGTAGGCATGACAACTATAATGGGTTGGAGTTTTAAGAAAAATTATCATACCATTGGCTCCCCTAAACTTAAATCAATATTGTCCTTAGTGTTGATCTAAGTGAGGGAGAGAAACATGTCAACGTTGAGTGCGGGTGAGTTGGAGCCAACCTTGTAAGTTGTGTCATTGATAGAAATTATTATTGATTTAGTTGGGGGTAGGTTGTCCTCAGTTGGGGGAAGTTGAAGGTGGGTTGTTTGATTTCTACAAACACAAAACAAAATAAATAGAAAATAAAAATATAAATTATTAGATTGGGTTGCCTCCCAATAAGCGTCATTGTTTATAGTCCTAGACTAGACTTGGTATCCTCTATCAATTATGTCCAGTAGGTGGTGGCAGCTACGCAATTTTGTATTTCAATTTCTCTCCTGGTTGATTGTATTTCAAACAATGTCCATTAACTTTGAATGATTTTCATCTGTCATAAACGATCACAGTGAAGCCCAAACTGAAAACTTTATCAACTTTTAAAGGTCCACACTAAAAAAATTTTAGCTTCTTACAAAATAATAGAACTTGATTTCCGGTTGGGAGTTCTCCATGCAATATTTGTTCATCACACCATGTTTTAGTTTTTTCTATTTATGATAAAGGATGCTCCCAATTCCTTGGATAGTATACACTTTTCAGGAAGATTTTGACTCTGAACATCATCTAGGAAGGTGGCATAAGAAGATATTTGTTGCAAGACTTTCACAAAGGACATGTTTATGTGGGACTTGTTTAATAACCCCATGAATCTGAAAAGTTGCTGGTCATATTGGACTTTTAGCATCTTGATCTTTGATTGATTGGCAACTATAATTGACTTTTCTCCCATAACTTCTCTTGGATATTCAAGAAAATTTTCATCTAGTGATACTTCTAGGATAACTTCCTTTTTCTCGAAAGTAAAATTGAGAATATCCTCATTTCAGCTTCTGGTATTTAATCTCTCAATTCATCCAATTTTTTGTATAAATCATCTTGGTGTTATACTTTGTGTTTTGCTTCAGATTCTAAAAAAATTCAGCTTCAATTTGTGAAATTGCAGAGATTTCCCCAACTGTTGAAACTTCCTTTTCAGTTGTTATGCTCATTTATGCAGGGTGTGGAAACACAAAATTGAAGTCACCTCTTGAAATTCCTTCTTCAACTGCTGCTGATATGTTATCAATTGAGTGAGAACTTTCAAGCTTAATGGCAGCTGATGAAGTTTCATTTTCAATGGTTGTTGCTGATGTGTTGATATCAATTGGGTGCGAAATTTCAGAGTTGATGTCAGTTGCTAGAGTTTCCTTTTCAAGGTGTGAACTTTCAGAATTTACTATAGTTAAAATTCCTTCTTCACTCTTAGCTTCAGATTTAGCTATAGATACATCCACATTTTTCTCCTCCAAGATAAATTCCTTCAGCTCATTCACCTCTTTATCACTTCCCATTATCACTTTCTGAACTTCCTCCTTCACGCTGCGGGCAGCTGATGCTTCTAAGAAATTTGGTGACCACAAAATTTCTGGGCCAGACTACAAAATTTTTGAATTGGACTTTAGCAGAAATTTAGTTTCTAACACTTTGGATTCAGCTTCAAGTTCCTCTACTTTAATGCACATCTACTGAAGTGCTTCATTTTGCATCTGAATTGTTTTATTTTGCATTTGAAGTGCTTTTTTTGCATCTTTTGTTGACTCATCAGATTCTCTATCATAATCTCTAGATCAGATTTTGCTGGGGGCAGATTGAATGCTTGTTGATTTGATGTAGTTACCTCCGCTGGATATTGAAAATCGAATTCTTGACATAGATCTTGATGGTAATATGGCTGACTTTGTGAGTTATAATCTTGAGTATCACTGTAGGATTTTTTTTTTCATAAACCCATCAATTTGGATCTTCATCATAGTATCCATATTCTTAATTTTCTCCTTGATTTGTTTGACCTTGTGAGGCATATAGATGATCCTTAGGCGACCCTTGGACACAAGTAGTTGCTTGATTGCAGCAAGCTTGTGATGATCCTACATCATTCAAGTATAACTTTTGACTAGCATTTTCTAAAATATTTTCAATCTTGGAGAATACTATGTCCTAACTCTCATAGTTTGATTTTCCACTTGCTTGATAAGAATTCTGCAAAATCTGGGTCCAGCTCTGATAACTCATATCCATCTTAGCGTCTACCTTCTTAAATATATTATTTTTAGCCCCTAATTCTTTTTCTCTTCAATCTCTCTTTGCCACAAATTTCGAACCAAGAATTTTCTGCGTCGTTAGAACTTGACATGCAAAATAAGTGCAGTATTAACAATAAAGGATAACTAAACACTAAGAGAAAAAAATGAAAGAGCTAATTACAAAGAGGAAAAAAATCAAAATCAAAGAAGAAAAATGGTATATAAACAATGATACTCAAATATAAACAATGAAAGTGGATGATTCAACTCGGTACCAAACAAAAAATTGAATGTGGAAAGTCAAAATTTTCCCACACCTAAACATCCAAAGAGTTTCATAACCCGAAGCATATCTAAGCATCAAAAGAAAACCAAAACCCTAACACCCCTAAACACCTAAAAGCCTGGTGCCAAAAACTTGATGAGGTAAAAGTGTGTCGTTATAAAAAGGTGGCACCAAATTCCAGAATGTCAAGGTTTGACAGTTCTGGACCTGGGGGCAGTCGGACAGAAATAGATTATCAACAAGTCTTAAAATTAACATAAACACACAACTTCAACCGCAAGTATATAGTTATTCTTGTAGTATTTAGGATCGAATCCGTAAGAAAATTAGAATTTCACAATGCAATCACTCTATTCTACCACGAAACGAAATCAACAAGAATAATAGTTTGTGCAGAAATTTAGATGAAATAGAACTAGAATCTGAAAACAAATTAAATTAAAATATTTTTGGCGTTTTAAGATTTAAAGTGAGCAAAAATAGAACTGATACGAAGGAAGACAAATCACTCAAATATGGAAAGTGGTCGAGGCATGGGAATCATTTTCGAACACTATTTGCTATTGAACATATGAAGTTCAAACAATGATGACTTGAGATATCAAGATAACAAACCCGACTACTCTCATGATCAACGCATGCACTCAAATTCCTAGGGGTTTCTCACACTCAATCTCTCAATACAATGGATAATCCCTCTCCAATTGACTCTAGGTATTCGTTGGAACCTCTCGGCCTCACACGAGTCCTTTAGACAAAAGGGTCCTCCCTCTCGGTCTCAATCCCATGGAGTTGAAATGAAACTCACACCTGATAAACCCTACTCACCTCTCGGGTCCTTGTAGGGCCCTTGCAACATATCCTTCTCTCTCGGGACAGGGTTGCAACATAGGTGTGAATAACAATCCAATTAAAAGATAGCACAAGTATAAATTGCACATTATTTCTTCTCAATGGAAAGATTTTCCCTCTCGGTCTCAATCTTCCACATCAAATAAGATAACAAGTAACTCAATACATCAAAATCAACACATATAGAAAACACATTATGAAAGAGAAGATTGAAAAGTCAAATGGAAACATTAATACATTAAAAGAGTAGTTAAAAAAGCAAATAGATGTTCTCAAATCATCCCATATTCAAGCTTAAATGTTTAGCCTCTAACAACCATTACATACATCACAAACATATCAAAATGAGAGTTCCTCATGTGAAATTAACAAAAGTAGGAAATTACATAACAAAACCAGTGATACTCCTCAAAATCCCAGCATGAAACCTCTATCTTCTCCTCTGGTTCTTCCTCCCTTTCAGCAATGGCGGCAACTCCCCTGTTGAATCTAGGATCCCGAGACTGTTTTGATTATCACAAATTTTGTGAGGGAACTTAGTCTTGAACTAATGAACTTGTTGA
>LTAE01007245.1:0-11614 GCA_001647135.1 Pontederia paniculata
TATATATATACATATATATATATGATACATATATAATGTTCTTCCTTGACATTATTCGATCTAACTTGATTGCATGCATTTAGACACTTCTAGCATATGTCTTTTGTAGGGCCTCAGCATACATAAATTATACAAATTGCTTCAATCAATGTAGGAATCAGACCCATGCCATGAAAGAGTTGGTTCTCAGATTTGCTATAAGATCATATATAATAACTGCTCATAAGAAGCAACATAAAACTTTAAGACTATTATTTAGATGTAAACGTTAGAAGATAGATATATGGATCATGAACGTAGGTACCTCTCCGACGAATCTTTCAAGATCGGCGAGCTTTCCGAGTGCCGCGGCCATATGGGCCATGTAGTTGCCGACGTCGATGGGGTCGGTGAGGGAACCGGTGGCGACTTCCTTGGACAAGGAGAGGTAGAGCTGCTCCAGTCCCCGCGACAGCGCCTCCTCCGCTTGCTGCGACGACTGCTGCAGGCCGCAGATCTCCGACATCTGCTGCTCACTCACCGGATCCAGTTGAGGCATCAAAATCTGCATCAATAAATATAAAGTACTGTTTCAAAAGGTGGCTCCAACGTAATTCTATGTACTGTTGTCATTCTTTCCATCATTCATTTTTTGAACAATTTCATTCTTTTTCTTTTCAAATTTCTATAGATTTTTATCATATCAATTTAATTTCGACTCTAAGTCATTTATGCTTTTCATTGACATATAATTCGATCAGGTGTCTAAAGGGGTACCAATACCATCCAATGACAAGCTTTACTGTTTGTTTTGTTCAATAAAAATAAGAACTTTTTTCTACATTTTTTTTAAAAAAATTATGGCGTAGGTCTTCCTATTTGTTTCGTGTTGAGACATTTTTAATTGATTGAGGCAATAGTTTTCTTTTAAAGAATGGGGGCTGTGTACGTATTTAGACTAAAGTTAAAAGTTAATTGCAATATGTAACAGAAAAAGATAGTTATAATATATTAAAGAGTATAAGTTTAAAAATAACATTAAAAAAAATCTAGAATAGTTTGAAGACCTACTATGAGTTGTGGTACATAAACTATACTAAGCTTGCCCACATTCTTTTTATTTATTTATTGCAAAAGGTAAGCTTCCTGTATACTTCTCTTGGTAGGCTAAACCTGAGACACACATGCATGTGGTTAGCCATGCAACCAAAGCCTCAAAAGTCCAGAACAAATGAAGTAATGAACAGTATATAAATGTAAAAAACAAAAGTGACAAAGATATGATGCCGGAAGAAGAGATCATTGAAATTTCTATTTATACAGAATAACTACCTTCAAGAGCTCGGAGGGCCTGAAGCCACCCATCCACAAGAAGCAGCGCTCCGCCGGCGTCGTCCATATCCCGCTCAGGATGTGGAACACGTCGGTCTTCGCCATGACGCCTTTGAGCTGGAAGAGCTCGTCGTAGTTCCTGATGCACTCGTCCACCACGACGCCCAGGTTGCCGTCTGGCAGGTGCGCGTGCAGCGCGCCCCGAAGCTCCGCTACGTGCTTGCAGTCGTCGTCCAGCCACCGTGAGTATTCCATGTCAAACGTCGCTGCAGCTGCAACAGCGCACCAAGGACACTTCTTTTTTTATTTTATAGCAATATGTGCAAAGAGTGAGTTCAAATTTGTAATCTTCGTATCTGTTTTATGATGCATACTGAAAGTTTTATTATATAATTAAGATCATTGTGATGATCATAATTAAGGAAGATGCCTATATGAGACCACATAAGATGTATATGTACTATACCTGAACTGACAGCTCCAACTGCATTACCAGCTGCCCCAACGAAGAGGCCCTAACACAGCAACGATCCGATGAGGACAAGTACATATATTAGTAGTAAGGTACTGCTATGCTTAAGAACGTGAACTTCAGAAATTTCAATCTGTTCTCAAACCTGTGATCTTGCTCTCTGGAGCTCTTGCTCTAACTGTTGGAGCCTGATTCTACTGGTCTCTAGATTTTGCACATAAGCCTGCAATTTAATTAGTTATTCTAAACATTTATATTTTGCCAGTTTTAAGCTTAAAATTATGCATCTGTTAATTGTTAATAATGTGAAAAGTTCACCTTTTTTCTCAGTCTGCTCTTTCTGGCTGCCTCTCTATTCTGAGCCAAGCGCCTCAGAGTCTGATAATTACAGGTAAACATATTTACATTAAAGTAATGCATATAATATAAAAAAAAAAGATAGAATTAAGTGTGAAACCTACTCTGACTCTATTATTGATTAAGTTTGTAGTTAGTAGATAAGGTTTGATCCTGTCAAAACAGATATTGAGCTAATATTACAGTTTTGGCCATATATCGATCTATGGATAAGTCTATTACAATTTCTCATATTCTTTGAGTATGATTCCAAGCCACTGGTTACATTATTTTTTTTCTGAGTGGCATGCTTCACATTTGCACTTGTCAAAGATTAAACAGTATAACAGACTCACAAGCGAAAAAAAAAATTACTGACCAAGGACCTGATCCGCATCTAGCACTGTTCATGAGAGAGAATGAGGGGTACCTTGGCATCAAGGATTTTTCCATCTTTCATCGCAGTTGAACCAGCAACCTTCCTCTGTTTGACAACAGGAAAATTTGATATTTTATGTTTTTAACGAGTCAAAACATGATAAATATTAATATACATAGTAGACCAATGCGTGATGGAAGAATAGCAACCATGAAAGGTACTCAGAAATGTCAGAGGTGCAACTTGTAACATCATGTTCAAAGTGGATTTGCAGAAGTTTTCTCTGCCTGACCAATATATTCCTGTAGCCTCATATTGATTGAATAGTTCATGTAAAAAAGAAACTATACAAGAATTTCCTAGAAACTAAAAAAACTAACTGTGTGCCTTGGCTGCTTAAATAGCACATGGATCATATATTTCCTAAAGATCAGTCAATTACAACAAGAACACAGATTAGTTTTTTTCTGAAATTTAAAAGAGAACATTGAAAAAAGGCAGTTTTTTTATGCATGAAATTAAGCCTGAGAGGGCAATGCGTTACTACTTACAACGGTTGTTCGATTAAGAATTTTTATTCTTCCTAGCAAAGAGTCTGAACTGTAAAAATAGATCTCTTTCGTGTATATGCAAATTATAAAGGTTTTCGACTAATGAAACAGTAAACAAAATCGAATCACCAGACCAGTACCTTTTCTTGGGCTGTGGGCTGATGATTTGTGGCTTGTCCAGACCTGGAAGAACCACCACCTGCCGTCATCATCTCCTGTTGCTGCTGCTTCCTGTCAGCAGACTGGTGTGAGGATGCCCTCTTGCTTGCTGGGGAGTCTGATTCCATCAGAGATATATTGTGGCGAGCTGAACTCGAATCAGTGCTCCCTGCTGACTGTGAATTCACCTGCTGGCAATAAACAAAAGGGCCACTAATAAAGCATTTTAATGACACAGCAACCAGATCACATCCTCTCTCTCTCCCCATAGTTTGTTGTTATTATTTTTCCCTAGACCCAGTAGTTTTATAACTGACCCTGGTCAAAAAGACATGCAGGACCTTACTCTGGGATTTTGCTGTAGCCTCATTGGCCATGATGGGAAGATCTCCAGTGTGGGAGGAGGCCTCGCTGTGAAGTAAGAAGCTACAGGGAGATTGCAGAAAGAGCACCAAATATGAGAAAGAAACTGAGAAACTCAGTTGTCAGTGTTCCAAAAGGAACTTATGCCTTCCTTCTTGTGGAGCTGCAGAAAGTTAAAATAGTAGGAATATGGGGGAGAGAGAGAGGGGGGTCTTTGCCATGTATAAAGGTGTCACAACACAGCTCCATATGGTCATCGTGGTCTAAAAGGCAAAACCTTGTTATGTTTGTGGGGTAGGAGAGATAAAGCTTCTGATAGATGTGGTTAAGGTTGGAAAAGGTCACCATTGGAGAGAGAGAGAGAGAGAGAGAGAGAGAGAGAGAGAGAGAGAGAGAGAGCCCTACACTTTTCCTCTTCGGTTCTTCTGATGCCGTCAACCCCGTGCATGAGGGCTTCTTCCAACTCCCCAAAGTAAGACGCTCCTTCCTGGTCACTGATGGAACCACAAAACTCTTTTCACTAATAAAAAAAATTCAGAATTAAAAGACTAACAAAATAAAGGAGAGCTTTTTATCAATCTGCTCTTGACACAAATGCTTATGCCTTTTTTTCTGTTCTCTTTTTGTCGACTCATTGAGATGAAGCATATAGTGCATGTTATTCCACTTTCCCTCAACAAGGAAAAAAGGTAAACAGAATGGAAAAAAAGGATGCAGAATGGAATTTAAAAAGAACTGAGTGGATAAATGAGAAGATTAAGAGGGACCCTTGTGAATGGATCAGGCTTAAACTTTTATGAAGTTGGTCATCAGAGGTGTAATCCAATGAAAAGAGTAAGGACACATCATATACAGGTAGTTATGAAGCAGAAAGGAAGCGAAAAAAAGGTAGCAGATAGCACAAAATAAAGAGCCCAGATTTGATAATTAGTATAGGAGAGGGGGAGAGAGAGAGGTGGTTAACAAAGGAAAAAAGATGTTAACAAAGGCAAAAAGGCATGCAGCTGCACCTTTTGAATCAGAATTGAAAAAACATATGAAATCATGAGCAAAAAGGATGAACAAATCATTTCCAGAATAATAACTTAAGGAAACTAAAAAAAGAGTGCAGGAAACAGTACAAGAAATTGGTCGCAGCAGCAGGAGTGGCACCATGAATTCCAAAGGAGACCAGCTGAGTGGAAGGTCCAGGATCGTTGAGGCAGCTGCTTGTTTCGCCAGCTCTGCGGTCTGCAAATCGAGTGCCTTGTTGTTCAGGCCGAATCATTCTTTTATGATGTTGCTTCTCTTTTCTTCAGGGCTGTTCCATGTATTGGACCCTTCTCGGGCTTTGCTGATGCGATCCTGACGAGCTTCAACGCTTCTGCACTTGCATTGATCAGTAAGAAAGTGATGATAACATTGAGATCATCACAAACTAGGAAGTGAACAAAGACAGCAACACGAGTACCATGCTACTCGAGAGCCGCTTGGAAGGACATGCATGCAGACGAATCGGGCTTTGCACCAAGTGCCTCCTATCTGTGGCAGTGTGTCTCTCCTTCACACACTCTCTCTCGCACCTGCAACTAGTTCATATGGGGTTTCTGTACTTTGTGTTGTGTGCTCTTGTGTGAACTTCTTATGGCCATAATTATTTCACTGTTGGAATTCAACTATAGTACCCCAAAGAAGATCTTGTCCTTCTAGACTTTGTCTCCATGCAAGTTGTGTGTGTGTGTGTGTGTGTGTGTGAGAGAGAGAGAGAGAGAGAGAGAGAGAGAGAGAGAGAGTGAGAGAGAGAGAGAGAGGAAATAATGGTAGGCTTTTGTTCTCTTTCATAAAGAAATACGGTGGCTTTTGGCATGAAGCAGCTAGAAGTACTGACTCCAACTCGACTCCTTGTAACCAACTCTATATTCTCATTGGCTCCACTCTTGAGCTATTCAGAGATATGGACTTGCAAATTAAGAAGAGAACAGTATTGAAAGGGAATGGACAAGACACAATGCACTAAACAAATGCAACAACAAAAAGGCTTTAGTTTTATTCCCACTTAATAATGCTTTAACGATGTCTGAGTTTTACTTAGACATTCATCTATCAAAAATTTAATTTTAAGAAAATAGCCCAATCGCACATTGGATATTTATAATGCACATGTCCATCTCAAATATGACACTGGTGCAATCAGCTAACAAACAACAAGCAAAAAAGTACTTGTTTAATAAAACACGACAATCACAATGGATTTGCTTGAGATTATCCCTTTGTTCATGGGTCAACATCCATTCCATGCCAAATACCTAAAACCCTGCCACCATCCCCACAAGATTTGTGTACCTCACAGGTGCAGCTTTGTTTTGGTGTTTAGGAGAACAATCAAACATGTTGCAGCTTAGATTCGCTGATTCAAAGTAACCCTGATCACATATGAATTAGATCTGCAATAGCAACATAAACCTGCAGAAATGACCATTTAAACTCCATGGAACTTGTTGCTAAGCCTTCACTGATAGGGTGGACTGGAGATCCTTTTCATGTGAGGTGTAAGCTCAATATTAAAATGCTGCACACACCACTATCTGAATAGGTTATATGTACGACCAATAATTGATTAATTAGAAAAGTTATTAATTATGAGCAATTCCAGAAATGCCATACACGAGTCAGACAGAGGTAGGTATTTAGGTGGCCTATTGCAAAGAAAATATCGTTGAAAGACTTGATAGGATGTTAAACTTTCTTCTGATGTTAATAAAAATTATCGGCAGCTTTATTAGCTGACAATATACTTGCAACTGAGTCTGATATTGTCCTTAAATTGGTTAACTTGAAAATGCATGCCTAGGTTTAAATTTGATTAATGAAGAATCATATTACCTATAGAAAGAAAAGGCAAGTAAGACACGTAAAGTATGCATTTATTTGATGGAGCTGAGAGGGACTTGTTCATGTGGCATTTCTTTAGAGGGTGTTCATATGGCATATTATATTTCCTTTCATCCTTGACAACCAGAACATATGTAAACTTGTTCTCAACCTTCACAAAGTACGTTGCATCTGTCATTGGAAATTTATTTTGCAGCAGTGAGAAAGTAATAAAAAGATTTGATTTGATATACAAAAAACTTCCTGCAAATAAATGCATGAGATGTTTACGAATCAGACACTACCATGCCATGACTTATCTGTTGTTGACCAGCAAAAGACAAGGCACGCTACGAGTTTGTGTCACATTAAAACTTAAACGTAACTTTGAGTCATCCATAGACAAGAAAACATGCATCACAAAGTGAACAAAATTGTCGTCAACGATTAAATTGTCCACCAAAGAGCTGAATCTATTTGGGTACATCAGAACAACCAGAAAATTGATTGATTAAATCGTTTAGGCATAGACTCGTTTATGTGTAACAAGAGACCAACAATCAGACAAAACAAAGCAGATTGGATGAATTTGATATATAACAATTCTTTTGAAGAAAGCCGAGATTAAGCGTTCATCAGTATTCGAGGTTCATGGATTTCAAATGTGGAAAAGTTCTTGTCCTGATTCTTCTGATAAATGTAGGGATAAGCATTTGATAAGCATTCTATAATTCTTTGAAATACAATCTGGTTAGTGTTTTAGTTCCTAGTGAAGTCTTGGATAGTTGCGGAGGAAGATACAAGGCACTTCATCTAACCAAAGGGCACTACAATTTGGCCCGCCATTGCTGCATGACGTGGCTATGCCAACAACATGAAGCTGATAGTATTATAACAAAGGAAATCTGCAAGGTAGAAGCAAAATGTCATCACCCACTTGTAATAAGATATTTTCAAGGAAACAATTATACTAGAAAAGGAAAGAAACAGGAACGAATCATTCAGCCAGGCAAGCATATAACAAATAAATTTGGCACTGTGTGACTTCACTAATTGCTTCTCTAGATTAATGAAGCCAGAGAAGTTTAAAGAACTTGTACATATAGTTAACCTAGCATTATCCAAGAATAACTGACTTGTATATACAAATACATACACAAAGGAGAACACCCCCACTCTTTCAAGTATAATAAATCAAGAACAAAAATGGAGATCTTAATTACGTCACATTGATTTATAAACTTCCCCATAAACCAAGAACAATCTGAATGACATTTCTGAAAAAAAAAACGTCATTGTATGAATACTGAACTTGATCTGAAACAATGAGTCCTACAAAACATGTTATCCTTTTTTTTGGTGCAGAAGTTGGTTTACACATTACTTGTCCCAAGAAGATTCACTCAATCAATCTTTTTTTTTCTGAGAGAATTAAAAAGAGGCAAATAACTCTTCTCCATCCACTCCCTCATGTAAAACATTAAGATAGCTCATTTCGACTCTCAAAAACATATTAAAGATAGCTAAAATTCAGTGATTTTCTGTTGTTCTAGCCACGCAAACAGATTAAGATTTTCATTCCTTGTAGCTTTGCTCTATTGTTCCTTCGAAACAAAATGATGCTAGTATACTTAACATAATCAAGCCTATTCCTTGAACTAACACCATCTTTACTTATTGCCTAACCTTTATTTCACTTTATTTGAGGGGGACTAGGGGAGGATACAATTTTAACTTCCTTTCATAAGGGCCATAAAAATGTGACCATTGTTTGTACGCTAACCGTTACAAATTCAGTAAAAAAATATTTATTCTTGTAGGTGATACATAATCTGATGATGACGAACAAAATGCGAGTTGAGAAACAAAGAAATGTAATACAAATATCATTTAATAGGATTTAGGATACGAAAAGAGAATGTATTTATGAATTGAAAGGAATTCCATCTATCCATATTACCCTTCCCTTCAGACCTTCAGAATCATAATACAAAAATAAGATACACCATTTCACAGATGAACTAAAGTATGATTAATAGACCACTATGTAGTACCAATTTTCTCAAGAAAATGTAGTCTTAATGCATGGTAGCCATGAAAAAGCTCACAAATTTGGTACACTAAGAGAAATATATAGTCATGCTCCCATGAACATCAAGTTTCATGATCAAAAGTGCTTGGTTTGTTCTAATAGCTGCTAATTCACTCTCTAAAACAAAACAGTTGTTAATTCATACAATTTTGAATGTTGTACCATATCCTTAATACATTAGTAGAACTTGATCCCCACTACCTTGCTTATTTCTCAAGGACTAAGCTCATACCGTATCAATAGGGAAAACATGAAACAGAGTTCATACCACCTAAAAGCTTTTTCTGATCACGTTTATAGAACAAACTCGACAGTGAAAACCCATGACTTATTCAAACATAAACTGTATAGATAGTCTCATGCCTAAAACACCAATGACCATTCAAAGGTAACAAACCATACATCATTAGAAAGGGCTAATGCAACAATGCGTGATAAACTTTGTTGTTTCTTTGTAAGATTCCAACTTCCGAAAGTACCACATCACATTCCTTAGAAAATTTTCAAGTTGTTTCATGAGGACATATCCTAGAAGATTTTCTGAAATTTTAAATTAGCAGTTTGAGAGGTTAGCTTGAAAGGTATGTTCACCAACTACAGCGTATTGATCCATATACATTGGGGCAAACAAACAACCAGCTGAAATGAAAATATTGGGCTGAAATTTAATGAAACTGAAGTCGGTGAGAGGTTCAGGAAAAAATATATTCGAGATAGGTTATAGGTCACCCTTGTTGCTGTTAAGGAAGAAATAACTAAGATGGTTTGGGCATCTTCTTAGATGGCCTTGGATGCCCTCCCTTAATAAAAGTTAGCCTTAAAGAGGCAGAGGCCAACTAACAAAGAAGAATGAAGAAAGACCTATATGTGGGTATGATGCACTGATGAATAAATAATACGACTCTTCATAGAGCCTAAGTAATATGTTGAATTAACTAAAAAATCATGTAGGTTTTGTTTTTGGATTGTACACTTGCAAATCCCTTTTTTAGTTTTATGCTTGTTATTGTATTAGCAGTCATTTTAATAATAACTCTAATATATTCAGAAAGCTGTTGTTTCAAGCTGTAGACAGGCTGCTTAAGTGCAATAAGGATTTCACTTTTGCAAACATGCACATAATCTCCAAAAATGATCATAAGGACTGTAAACATGACCATCTGAAAAAAATGAAAGGTGAGGTTAAGCTTCGATGTAGCAGAAATGACAAACTACGAACATTTTAAGAGACATGCCTTCAAAAAGATGACATCTACAAGTTGTGTTAGCAAGGTTGTGTGTTTACTAGGATCAAGAATTTTCAAATGAGCTCATTCTAAATATAGAATAGTGCAAACCACATGGTTTCCGATTTAAATAATAAACAAGTCTTTTTTTATATACCTGAAGTTTGATGTTCGGCATGTGCCCTCCCAGGAACACCTAAAACAAGTTTGGATGTGAAAATTCACTTTCAGACAACTGCTTGCATGAAATCATTCATATTCAAATTTCACATCCACTTCAATGTATTTCCGCATGAGATTAACAATGAATGAGGTAAAACCGGCTAGCATCTGACGTTCTTCACGTGTTTTAGCCTCCGACAAGACACCATGGATGACTAACTTCTTAAGATTTGGGCATCTTTCCACCATCCCAAAAACCCAATGTCCAAAATGTTCACTAATTACCGTCCATCCTAGTTCTAGTACTACTACATTTTCCAACGGTGAGGAGCCTTGCAAGCCATAATGAATCAACCCATCCCTTGATTCATAGCTTAATGAGAGATGTTTAAGCTCTGGAAATGACACAGCAATAGACTCAGAATCAACAATTTCATCCTCATCATCAAAAACCACACCCCAAAGCCGGAGTTTTCTCAATTTTGATGCTCTTGTTATCATATGATAAAATTTAGGCCACACAATTGTAAAGTTGCTCAAATCCACAACCTCCAAATGGTTTGTGCTCTCACCAATATCTAAATGAGTGACACTAACATCATCGATCTTTAGGTGCTTTAGTGTGCCTTTACCAATTAGCTCGAAAAGATCAAGGTTTAGGGCATTTAAATGTAAACTTTCAAGATTATCTGCTTCCAAAATTATTTTATCAGCACCTACTGATTTAGCATATAAATGCTTTAGTGTTTGACTACCCAACTCCATAGTAGATTGAGTATCTGATATAACAACTTCCAGAGCATCAAGTGTCAATGACTCTATTTTTGGACACGAGGCTACCAACAAACTCAAATCCAAAGCAGAAATACTGACATGTCTTAGAGAAAGAGATTTAAGACATGTGAACCTCTGGTAGCTAGGTTCAACCCCAGTAATAGAGTTATGATCTAAATCTAACACCTCAAGCTTTTGCCTGCCACATTTTTCTAGAATGTTCACATTTGGTGTTGTTCGCACATTGTATGATAAACTTCGTAGTGTTTCTCTGGTATACATAAGCCACGCAATCACGGGAGCTGCAGAAACTTCATGGGCGCTGTCCATATGGATCGAAAGGCATTGCAACCCCATGGTCTGGAATATAGTTTGTGTTATGAAAATTTCCAACTGCCTAGTGGTGAGATCACGAGGCCAATCATCGGACTTAAAAGAAAGGGTATGCAGGTGCTTTTTGCAGGCCTCTCTCCACTTACGGCATGTAGCAGAGGCAACAACGACATCCTTCGCAGTTCCAAGATGTGAAAGTATATTCCCGATAACTTCCACAGGAAGGTGCTCCATATAATAGTTTAAAGATGATACAAAGATTAACAAGTCCTCTTATCTTCAAGGAATCTGCCCACCTTATACATACTAAGCTAAATGTAAAATACTAATTGTCATCCAATGTGTAACAATTGTCAAACGTTTCCAAAACAACTCAATTATGAATAACCAAGAGAACACAAAAGGCAGCACACCTTTCCTTCCCTGTAGTAGAAAATATAAAAGATTTAGACACATAATCAACAATCCAGCATGTCAATAAACTACCACAATGCAGATGCATTAAGAATGATACTAATAAGCCTAAATTAGAGATCGAAACCAACTTTTATAAGGTTCACAAAAAAAAAATAAAATATATATATATATATATATATATATATATAT
>LTAE01007245.1:11641-23255 GCA_001647135.1 Pontederia paniculata
TTATTATTATTATTATTATTATTATTATTATTATTATTATTATTATTATTATTATTATTATTATTATTATTATTATTATTATTATTATTATTATTACAGGTCAGAAAAGTCCATCTCACTTAAAAAATTCTACAATATTTGCCAATGGGCTTGTTCAAGAAACAATGTGACTGAATTAATGGTTGCCACGACCAGGAACTTTTATGTAATTGTAAATTTGGAAATCCACTCAAGTGACAATCGCGTGATAATTTAAATTTCACTAGTTACTTTTTTTATTATTTGAATATTGTAGTTTGAAATATGATGCAAGTGAATAACTAAAATAAAATCTATTTTATTTGTTAAAAGGTAAATAATTGAATGTAAGTGAACTGTTGTAAATTATTAAAAAAAATATAAATAGTCAATTATTTAAGTAACTGTTCGATTACTAAAATAATATTTCCAATATGTATTTAGATTTTATTATAATATATCAATAGATAAGAACGACGACTTTTAATATTTTTTTCTAAAAGAAAATAAGATGTAAATAATTGATATTAATTATTCACTTTTGTAACAAATACATTAAATAATGTAACACCCTCAAAAAATATCCGAAACACTAATAAATTCACATTAGAAGCATTCCCGGTGACTTTATCTTTTACCTAAATTTTCATGTGGGGATTACCTAAATTTTCTTATTGGTGACCAAAGTCAGGCCTCCCTTTTTGGGCACGCATTGTACTCGACTTACTCTTGAAGTATATGAAATTTGGTGTACGATACCCACAACCAACCACTTGAATATATCACTTCTACCGACTTCTTTCATATTGGGATTAAGCCTTTGTTGATGTTCTACTAGGTTTATGGTTTTCCTTCATAAGAATGTGGTGCATATATATAGACGGGTTGATTCCTTTAAATCAACAATGGTTCACTCTATGACCTGCTTCTTGTCTCTTAATACTTTTAAGAGTTTCTCGAGCTACTGTGCATCAATAGAAGCATTAATGATCATAGGCAAAGTGTTATTAGGACCTAAAAATGCATACTTGAGATGACAGTTATGGATGGTTTCATGAGAGCAGCTGACTATAAACCTGATACACAACCTCCTTTTGATAATTACAAAGGGAGAGAGACTAGTCAGAAGAGTGAACAACCTGAACCCACAGTAGAGGAGAGACTTGAACCCATCGCAGAAGAGGTTCAAGAGGAGGAAAATAGGAAAGCTCCTGAGGAGGAAGCTCAGGCTGATGAGGATCAAAGATAAGCAAATAGCCTGGTGGCACAGAACCAGGAGAAGCTGTTGACGCAGAAGAAGTTGTTGAGCAAGACATTGACCTTCAATTGCAGCAACTGATCAAGAGAGAATTCCTGCACAAGAAGAAGTAACTGGTGATACAAACATTGAAGTACTAGCTGAACAAGCAACCATTGAGATGAAAAGTAACTAGACGAAGCAACAACTATGGGAGATGGGATAGAGGATGAGCTTCAAGACTTGGTTGCTGAGCAAGATGAAAATATCAACATCTTGATGGAAGAAGCTGTGAGCAAGATACTAAATGAAACAACTAGGATCACTAAGGACATAGTTGGAGCATCAATAAGTTCTTCTTCCTCTGAGAGAAAGAAGAAGGATAAGGATCAGGAGAATTAGATAGATACAATTGTATCGCAAATTTTTGGTTGTAACCAAAACATCTTAAGCCTGAATGATTCAATTGTATATTGCTTGCTGTGTCTGAACACATTTTGAGTCTGAATGTTTGTAATGAATGATATTTCTCCTTGTATTACATTTTGCTTTGTTTTCAGAAATGGAATGAACATGTTTGAAAATTCTGTTGCACAAAGATATTTTTCTTAAGAAGTATGCTTCCAAATGAAAATGCTAAATAAATTGCAGAGCATTTCTGATTTACATATCCTGAATATATGCATTGGTTAAGGGGGAGAATTATCTGAAAATATTAGATATCTGAGTAAGGGGGAGCATTTCTGGTTACTTAAAATTTCTATGTGATTTTTATGTTTATAACTAACCCTAAGTTCACTCCTTATAAATTTGTAATCATAAAAAAGGGGAAGATTGTTGAATCTATGATCCCAAGATTGTTTTGGTGATCACAAATTTGTGAGGGAACTTAGTCTGTACTAATGAACTTGTTGAAATGATCTTTGAAGATAATTTTTTTTATGCTCAAAGAGTGATAGGTCGACCGGGGTTGAAGAACGGATGACCTATGCATAGAGAAAACATAAAGGAAGAATCCTAATGGTCGTCCAAAGGGTGTGAAGTGGTCGACCGATGTGAAGAACAAAGANCTGAGATGAACTGAAGATAGGTCAACCGCAGGATGAGCGGACGATCGATGAGGAGACAGAGGTCGTTTGATAGCTGAAGAGACAAAGCAGCGATCGACCAGTCCATCTGACAAAAGGAAGAGTGGACATCCAAGGAATCTGAAGAGTTGTCAGAGGGCGTCCGAAGAATGTCAGAAGAAAGAAAGGATGTCCAAGGATATCAGTGGAAATGAGCGGGAGTCCGAAGAATGTCAGAGGAAGGTTTGGCGAACGTCCGAGGTTTCATTGGAAAATAAGCGGACGACCAAAGTACTGAGTAAAGGAAGGTCGGGCGTCCGAGGATCTCAATGAAGAATGAGTGGACGCCCGAAGTACTCAGAGGAGAAGGAATGGATGTCAGGAGGATTTTGGGAGAATCAACGGACGACCAAGGAAGTGTCAAAGGTGATGGAACAAGTCAAGTCGGTCGATCGAAGATGAAGAGCGGACGATCGAAGGATTTTGATAGAGGTCTTCAACTCAAGGAGTGGACGTCCGAGGGATTGGTGTTCAATCAGCGGACGGCCTGAGAAGAGTTGAATATGATACAAGTCAAGTCGAGTGACCGCAGATGAAGAGCGGACGACCGAAGGAGCTTGACAGATAACAATTAAAGAGTGGACATCCGAGAAGATTGGTGTGCAATCAACGGATGACCAGAGAAGAGTTGAAGTTGGTACAGGTCAAGTCGGGCGATCGCAGGTGAAGAACAGACGACAAAAGGAGTTTTATAGATAACTTCAATTGAAGAGTGGACGTCCGAGAAGATTGGTGTGCAATCAGCGGACGACCAGCGAAGAGTTGAAGTTGGTACAAGTTAAGTCGGGCGACCACAGATGAAGAGCGTATGACCGAAGGAGCTTGACAGATAACTTCAACTGAAGAGTGGACGTCCGAGAAGATTGGTGTGCAATCAGTGGCGACCAGAAAAGAGTTGGAGTTGAAAAAAGTCAAGTCGGTCGATCGAAGATGAAGCGCGGACGACCGAAGGAGCTTGACAAAAGTCTTCAACTGAAGAGTGGACGTCCGAGAAGATTGGGGTGCAATCAGCGAACGACCAGAGACAAGTCGAAGAGGTGAACTCAAGTCAAGATCGGAGGACTGCAGGATTGGCGGACGACCGAAGGAGCTTGACTTAGGTACAAAGGCTTGAGACTCTGAACTACAGACGTCTGAGGATGAATGGTGGACGACCGGCGCATCATACGACAGTTCAAGTGAAGACTTCACTAGAGCAGCGATTGACCGAAGCAGAGGTAGTGACGACCGAGGGGTAGGTGAAGGGTATTGTACTTGCATTAACAGTTATTTTTTGAGTGACAGATTAGGTCGTTTGTGCAGAGTATAAGATGTAATTCCAAGAGTCTCGGGAAGTAACTTTGGCAAAATTAGCTATTGAGAACTTAAGTGAAAAGTCTAAGTTCCTCCTTCTGAGTATTCGAGTGATGAATCCAGAATAGAAAGAAGTGTGAGTACAAGAGTCAACTTGTAAGAGGTTGTCTCCTTGTCCTCGAGAGAAAGAAAGGAGAACAAGAAGTTGTAAGGGAGCCTTCGCCCTTGAAGAAGGAGTTTAGCGATCTCTGGAGGTCTCGAGTTCGAGAAGACCGGAGCGGAGACGTAGGACAGAGGTTTAGCCGAACCTCGTCAAAAAATTTATTTTTTGTTTGTTTGTTCTTTTTCTTCTTCTTCTTTATGTTTGCATTTGTATGCTTCCGCTAACATAACCATTGTAGAAACTGTCGAAAAATTCAAATACACCAATTCACCCACCCCCCTCTTGGTGCCATCTAGATCCTGCAAAGAAGTGGTCCAAATAAAGTGCTAAAGGCTCCTAAGCATACTGAACCAAGAGATTATGTGCATGAGAGATCTAATTGTTGCTCCTGCCCCCGATTGACCAATGTAAAGATCGTAAAGAAATAATTTATGGTAAGAAAGAAGTAAGGTAAGGTGAATTAAGAAACTATGAAATTGTTCTTCTTATTATTTTCTTCATATATGTTTTTCTCTTACTGTTTAAAATCATTTACATATTGAGCTTCATCGCTCATGGGAGAATAGCCTGTCACGCTCCGAACTCGACGCCCGGAGCACGTCAAGGGGTGTTTCGACCTTTCACTAATTCAAATTCAAACTCAAGATACAACGATTAGAAATAATTCTAACTCTAGGATTTTTTGGAAATTTCGGCATGACCTTTGCTAAAAATTGGTCCATGCGACATATACAAACAGGTAATATGGGTCAAGCCCGAATCATATAAACAAAATAGAACTAAAATGAATAAAAGTAGGGTCAGATGCCCCAACAAGGAGTTCACAACACTTCGACAACAATAATAACATATAAACGAGCACAAGAGTATGACAAATATGTAAAACTCTATGGATATGACAAGAATGGACAAGAATATGTAATCTAAAACTCTCCAGACTCTCATATACACACAATCCTAATTATTTTTTCCTTTTTAAGCCCGGTGAGCATGCAAGAGTTCTAAAGCCTCAATCCTCGAGGAGTATCTCCTCCTCCTCACCTACAAAACAACAANCATATACACACAATCCTAATTATTTTTTCCTTTTTAAGCCCGGTGAGCATGCAAGAGTTCTAAAGCCTCAATCCTCGAGGAGTATCTCCTCCTCCTCACCTACAAAACAACAATAATAAGAGGGGTGAGCATATATGGCTTAGTGAGTGAATTAATGGATCCATAAAACATTTAAACCACCCGAAAACAAAAACATCGAAAAACATGATCAAAAGTATATCATACATAGCTTCATATAATAAAATACTTGCAATCAATGCATGAGTTAAAATATGCTATGTATGAGCTGATCTAAGTGTCATGACACCTCGCCATCCGCGATCACAAATACATCCCGCTACGACTGATGACCACCTCGACCACGCGAGTCGTCGCTCGTCCACACGATTGCATCACACTGTCACCACGAATAGTTCTCTCAATCACGCGAGCCGTCACCCGCCACAAGTATGAACTATCATTATCATTGTACCAGTAGATCACCTCGACCACACGAGCCATCGCTCGATCACACGAGGGAGAGCTACGATCATCATCATCATCACCTCACTCTAAGTGAGCTACCATGCATGTCTAATGCACATGCATGAGATATACATATATCATGATATTATTTCAAAATAGTACTTGACATTAGCACTTATCACAACATTTTAGGATTTTATGACACTCAAGCATAAAAGCTTTCAAATCTCGACATACGAGTAAACATCATACATAAATCCCGAAAACTCCAAGTACTCGAAATCCATACGAAATCCAATAAAAAAACCGGAGCCGACATATCCAGACAATAGCCCAAAAGATCATCACATCATCAACATAATCAATCAGGTGAGCTAAAGAAATGAATATAATGAACCACACCGATGTGGTATTACTCTAGATTTATGAAAAGTCTCACTCACCTCAGATATTCTTGACCTTGCTAGGTCCTTCGTGTCTGAGCAAATAGTCAATCGAGGACCTAATCAGTATCCAATTAGATTCTATTAGTTCGCTTATATATATGTGATCATGCATTTAATTTATACATTTCCAACTTGGTCTGAGCATCCAACCGATCATGGTAGTTTTATTAATTATAAATTTCAGATTTCGAGCAATGATCCAAGTAGTTCATACATCTAGATTCAATCAGTTTACTTATACCTCATGTTTGTAATTATGTTCAAGTAAAATCATCATTCTTTTAAATCACTTATGAATCAATTCATAATATATAGGATACTTTCCAACTTCCGGACATCAACTATATAACTATGATATTGTCTTTATTTGATAGTTACCAAAAATCAACATTGACATTTCATATTAATCAATTACTCTTCCAATTCATTTAGTTATCATTGTATGCATATCCTTATTATTATTCTTATGCACACAAGTAATGATACTAGTCACGCTTACTCACGTATGAATTAGTACTTACATATGTATACATGTATAAACACCCTATGCGCATATAGTATTGCCCTTACTTGATAGTTAACTGAAAACTAGCTTAATATTTTAGACTAATTACCTTAATCAGATTAATAAATCGCCAGAAATCAGATTAGCTGCTCAACACTTGACATACAAACATACTTATATATGTATGACATGTAATATCCTTAATCAGATATCAATAAGTTCCATTAGAGATTAATTACTCTTTTAACTCCTACCAAAACTTATAATTTCCAACATTATATTTCAATATAATTACCAATGTGCATAATTAATAACACCAATCATACTCAGTTAAGATAAATCATAATTCTATCTCAACCTACATGCATACAGACATATTAATCCAACTTATCATTAACCTGGCAACAAACTTATCTGTATATAGATGTATAAGCATTTGAGTCGTTCTCAAAGTGTTCACGAAAAACTGAAAAAGGGATGAATGCTCGTCATCTCTCTCTTGACTCCGACAATCTCTCCTCGGCTGGAATCGACAACCAAGGTTGATGCGGGTGTCCTTGAGATCCTTTTCAGTTCTGGCGACATGCACATGAACGGCAGTTGGGCTGCCATATCAGTTGATAGGAAATCAGCTCTCATAGATAATCAAACCTTATCACTATGAGGTGCTAATAACTCACCAAAAACAGCATATAGTGTCATGCGCTCCCCATCTCTGGCGATATACATAAGAAGTGAGGAATCGACCTACTGCATATGGAACACAAATCAGATCTCAGCTGAACGAACCTATGTGTATAGTGCTCCAACTACTCACCGTCGACCAAGTTGTTCGATGATCTCTGCTGCATCCGGCAATGGTTCCAGCGCCTCCCTTTTCACCTGGAAATTTCGGCTCATATACTGCCTCCCAGAGTCCGCGAAAAGCCACCAAATCAGCATCCTTAGCTTCGTCTCGTTGAGTGCTTCAAAACAGTATATCATTTATGGACGTTTCATTGTCGGACAGCGACATGACGGAGGCTCAAAGATGAGGCGGTGGTGGCGACGGATGCTCATGCGTAGAGGAAGGAAGAGAGGGGAGAGAGAAAAGGGGGAAAGAGAAAATAAGGGTTTAGTTTGGGGGAGGGGGTGGTTTGGGCCATTTTGGGATGGGCCGTCTCATTACCTCCCTTACTTTTGATCCTGCAGGTGAATAGGATAACAAATAAGTGACGACATAGGTGATGCAAATGTTCTTGATGCGGTGACCTGCACATGATCCGTCTAGATTGAGTCAAAGCAACTCTGCGTTATAATTGAGTGGATTATGTTTAGTCAAGTCTTTTTTATACTGGAACAATGTAATATTATACTTTTATTTTAGCAAGACTTATGAGATTTTATTTTTAAAGTTATTGCTTCCGCATGATGTATCCATGATATTGGTTGGCCTATTGGGCCAAGTAAAGTCAAAATAGCTAAGCCCGTAATGTTCCTAGGAGGGCATTTTGCCATGTAGCCGAGTGTGCTTCTGGGGGCGTTACACCTGGTATGGAATTCTTTTTATTGCATAAGATGAATAATCTCACAAACAGAAACAGTGTTGATGATATTTTGCCTTCATCGGGCATGTAATTTCAATGTGTTGACTTCAGTTACAGTACAATAGTTCATATGAATAGGTATATCATGAGATCCCTCGTATTGCAACATTTATCTTTATTAGCTTAGTAGCTATCCTTTGGGTTCAATGAATATGATAACATATGAGTAGGTTAAAAAGCTTTATGACAAATATTGAGAAACTTCTAAGTCATGCATAAGCCCATACAGATTGGAGTCATATATGATGATAGATTAGTGATATTCATAAGGATTATCGCAACAGTTATTTTTTCTTTATGAATTCATTTATAAAGCATGAATTGATTATTAATAGCCAGATCAAAATAATAGATTCAAGTCATATAGAGAGAATATCATGAGACTACAATAATACTGTCAAAATTGATAATCCATGTAGGAATAATATTGGGATGATTTTTAATTCGAAATAGTATATCACGACAAGGACGATAAATCAGATGGATAATAAACTAGTTCAAATAGAAATAATGTAACTAAATCAAATTAACAACTAATTGGAATAAGTGGAACAAATTATCATCACAATAATTCATTATGTATTTATAATCCCATAATTGAATTAATACTAACTAACATAAATTAATCAAAATTTCTCATATTCATTTTCTATTGGTAACAATAAATAAATCAATAATAGTAATTTATTGATTCCATTTTTAATTAATTCTAATAAATAAATGAAATAATAATAATTTTTTAGCTCTATTTTCAATAAATTCTAATACATAAATAAAATAAATAATAGTTTCTCCACTTCATTACTAGTTTTCCGACTTTGTTTCTAATTTCTCGGCTCCTTTTTCTAATTTTTTGACTTCATTTTCAATTAATTATAATAAATAACTAATTTCTCGACTTGGACGATGGCCAATTTGGCCACCATAGCCATTATTTCTCAACCATAGCGCATCCATGTGCTACGGTTCTAATCCATGTGCTACGACACTACTTTAGTGCCTCCAGTTGAGGCCATAATGATCATTTTCGGAGCCATACTGAACTTCTAATTTTATTATGGTCTGTATCGGAATCCTAATTAACCATAGCGATGTATACTCTAATCGTAGTCACACACACTTGTTGTTCATCGATCTGAAACAGAGATACTAAATACTATAGCTAAGAACAAAGACCTAAAGTCTATCTATAAGACCAAATTACAAGTTGATAAATTAAATTATTGTAGAGAGGATAAATAGTAATCTTAATCATTCTTAATCATAAAATCATCAACTCTATGAAAAATATAAGTGCATATATTAAGAAGGATCAATATAAAACTAAGATTCGATTTGAAACTAAATTAGACTATTTTATCACTACAAGAAAATTGTCAATTTGCGAAAGATATTGGTGAGAGCTATATTCTCATGCAAATCAGCTAGGATTAAATTATGCTTTCATTGTCCGATCATGTTAAACATACCTGTTGATGTCTAATCATCTATTGATGTCCCTTCCTAGCTCTGGTCTCCACTATAACATCTTCGAGTTCGTGGCTACGTCACCGGTGTCCCTTCTTCCTTCTCCTTCTGCAACTATTGTGAGGAAAAAAAGAATAGAGAAGAAAAAGAGAGTTTAAGATCAAATTCGGAGAAAGGAGGCTTTGAAAAGGGATTTATAATAGAATTAAGAATATTTTTTCTAAAATTTTGCTCCCCAAACGATAAAGATTGGGAGAGGAGTTGAATTATTTCTCCTTTCTCACGCTACGACCCAATTGTAAAGTTCTTTTGATCTCTATGGCCTCCTTCCCCCTCCCCTCTTTCTTTTTCTTTTTTAGGTTGTTACATATGAAATTTATAGATGTAAGAGTTTGAAGTTCAAGGAAAAATAACATCATAAAAAATAAGAGGTTTATATAATGAATTATAAACCAAAGTTGGGTTATGTGTTAAGTCTAATAAGTGTAGAATTTTAGACACGGTCGGGAAATCCTCATCTGAAATACTTTTTTCTGATTCTCCAAGTGTTGATCGATCTAGAATTAATCCATATTGTAGTACGTTCGACCTATCACATTAAGGCGACTAATTAAATATCAACGATTAATTTCCATATGATTTTCATTGATATTGCACTAGCAAATATAGATGAATAAAGATCAAATTTGCAAGTTAGTTATCGACAGCGTGTGAACTTTAGTCATAAAGACACAAAGATGATAATTTAATTAAAATAAAGATAAAATGTTAGGGTGCCATATTACTAATTCGTGTCACATAATTAGGATATTGTCCCTATTGAAATTTTACTCGACACTCACCCCCATAAGTTGATAGATACTTTCCCCTAAGGGAGGTCATTTGGTGTGGTGATGCATTAGACAGTGGCCATCACAGAAGCACATGACACCTCATTGCAACAAATATTATATAAAAAGTTGTTCAGTAAGCTCAAAGGTGATGAAGTTAAAGATACTTCTAGTGGCAAGGCATTGAACAAAGCATTGTTCTATCGCATTGAGACAAGGCATCAAAGAAATCATTAAAAAGTAGACTATTGAAAATAGTATTTAGTCTTTCTCCACTTTGTCGGATTTGGTCACCAATATGTTAATTAAAATCTTTGTAAGGTGAACAACGAAGAAAGGTTTGACAGCGACCCTCATTAGTAAATCGTTTTGCAAAGCATTGAAAAAATATGAATCAAGTATATCAAAGCATTGATTGGGCTCACCATGATATTGATTATAAACTCATAGCATTGTATTTTGCGCTTCATTGTGATATTGATTATGACTTCAGAACATTGGATTATTTCAACGTGATATTGATTTTGAGCTATCACAGATTTAATGTTACATTATAATGCAATATCAATTACATTGAATTCTTTCACTATGTCATTGATTATGATCTCCTTTCAATTGTTTATTCCATTGCATATGATACTGTGTATCAATTATTACCCTTCCAAATAAGTTTGATTTGAATAGTATTTTTATCACATATTCTTAACATACGAGATTGCACGTGAAGGCAGATGGTGCAAGCACATGGATGATCCTAGGATTTCATATTATGTCATTTGTTTCCAAACCATTATCATATTATAATAATCATTTGAACACTTTGTTATAGTCACAGTTCCTATTCTACTTGATAACTGTGTTATTATCGTTTTAGAATTTCACAATTCAATGAACTTTAGTTTATATATTGTTAGTTTGATATGCCACTCGGGAAACTTTGATTGGTGATAGGAATGACAAATGCTAATGAACTTTCTAATATAATATAGTACTAAAAATGATAATTGTTATGAAACTAAATTAGGATTATCACATAAAAAATATACTTGCGTGCAAGTTTTTTAGCAACTAAAATATGTAAAGTTAAGCACGAGAGGTTTGTTGAATCTAGGATCCCGAGATTATTTTGATGATCACAAATTTGTAAAGAAACTTAGTTTGTACTAATCATCTGTTGAATTGATCTTTAAAAGATAGGATTTTTATGTCCAGTAAGTAATAGGTCGATCAAGGTTGAAGAGGAACGACCTATGTAAAGAGAAGACATAAAGGAAAAATTTCTAAGTGTGCATCGGTCGTCCAAAGGATATGAAGTGGTCGACCTATATGAAGAACAAAGATCAAAAAAATGAAGCCAGGTACTGAGCGGTCGACCAAAGTTGTAGAGTGGACGATCAAAAACAAGGATGAACAGGAAAGGT